>PVHX01004519.1:57508-124611 GCA_004024805.1 Geosciurus inauris | reverse complement strand
AAGCCTGTAATCCCAGCACTTAGGGAGGCTGAGACAGGAGAATCGCGAGTTCAAAGCCAGCCTCAGCAACGGCGAGGTGCTAAGCAACTCAGTGAGACCCTGTCTCTACATAAAACACAAAATAGGGCTGGGGATGTGGCTCAGTGGTCGAGTGCCCCTGAGTTCAATCCCCAGTACCAAAAAAAAAAAAAAAAAAAAGGAGTGTGACCCCTGCTTTAAGGATCCACATTAATGTTGCATTACAAAACACGGGAGCTACAAAATTAAATGACTTTAGAATCCCAACCACTGTCTCATGGACACTCTGAGGACCCTTTTGGTCTCAGGTGCCCAGCTGGGGTCCAGGGAATGAGAAGGTGCCATTTGTCCTCTAGGGCTGAGGCTCAAGCCTCTGTTGGTCAAGAGTAGACAGACTGCCTCCGGCTGTCCACCTTTCCTCTGGTCCTCTGGAGTCTATGTGCCCCTGACTGAGGGCCAGAGGGGACTGAAGTCCGGGTGCCAGCGGAGTGACAGAAAAGATCCAGGCTCCGCCCCTGCTTCCATGCTCAGGCACAATGAAAGCAGCCCCCTTCGCGGTGGCAGCTCGGGCTCCTGCGCTGTGGAGCAAGGCCTGGTCCCACCGCGGCCCTCCCACGGGCTTACCGTGCTTGGCTCCCCGCTGTCTGCGGCAGACGTCTTGCGGACGGACTTGCTCTGTGGCCCAGTTGGAACTGCTATGAGAAAACAACAGCTGAAAAGCTGAATGGCGGGAGAAAACAGCTGGGCCACGATGCTGTCCCAGAGGTGGGGTCAGGCCTGTCTTGGGCTAGAAACAAACCACTTCCCACTTTAAGGACCCACATTACTATTACACTACAAAACATGGGAGCTATGAAATTAAATGATGTTAGAATCCCAAACACCGTCTGTGGACACTCTGAGGACCCTTTTGGTCCAGGGAATGAGAAGGTGCCGTTTGTCTAGGGTTGAGGCTCAAGCCTCTGTTGGTCACCAGTAGGACAGGCTGCCTCCAGCAGGACAGCCTTCCTTGGGAGGGCTCAGATGCCAGAAAAGCCACTCTCCCACTTCCAGGCAGGATGGTGGGTGGGTGGGTGAAGGGAGAGAGGCAGCTGCTGCCCAGAGCTCAGGGGCAATGGAGCCAGCTGGAGTTTCAACAGGAGGGTGAGGCTCTGACCAACACTGGCCAAGGGGAGCTTGTGACGCCCCAGGCCTGTGCGTGGGGAGAGCTCCACAGCAAATCTGACTTCATTCTAAGGCACTCCAAGGTGGACAGATCCTTAAGGTCACCTTGCCCAACCCCTTCTTTGTCAAGAAGCCTGGAGGACAGTGAGTGATCTTCCTAGAGTCACACAGGTCAGTGACCAAAGCAGAGGCTGAGCCAGGCCTGAACAGCTGGCTTCCCTCTGCGGTCCTGTAGCTCACTGCTAGGGACTCAACTTCAGTTAAGTCACTCACACCCTGAGACGGTTTCCTCACATGCGTAACAAGTGTCGTGGACATTACCCTTGGCAGGGATGTTGTAGGGATGGGGTGTGACAGTGACGGCAAAGTAATGACAAGGACTGTGCCCCCTGTGCCTGGCAGTGCTCTAAGACTCCCACGTGTCTGAACACGTCGCAAGCCTCACCTTCCTTAAAGTTGCTGTCATTCACCCATGTCACAGATGAGGACACTGAGCCCCCAAGGTGCCTCACAGGGAATGTTGCAGCCAGAATTCCAACCTGTATCTGCCTCCAGAGCATGCCACCCTCCCAGGGGCCTGGCATGTCAGAAACCCCGGGTCGCATGTCTGCTGCACCCACAGCCTGCAGGGAGGGGCCAGGCTCCCTGTCTTTCTGCACCGTGGCCAACGAAGGAGGCAGGGAGGTCCACGGGGCAGCCAAGCTCCTGACCTACTGGAAGGCTGGTTTTGATGATGATGGGCTCCGGAATCTTCCAGAAGCCGCTGTCCTCATCCCAGCATGACTCGCGCCGAATCCTCTCCAGGTTGCTGTAGTTACAGTCCCTGCGGATCAGGGGCTGCACCTGGTCCAGGAGCTGCTGGAAAAGCAGGGAGTCACGCTCCTGCCGACGGATGGTGGCCAGGTAATCGATCTTCTCCAGCTGGAATTCTGACTGCAGGTCTTTGATCTCCACCTCTGCTGCCCTGAGCTGAAAGCCAAGGACAATGACAAGCAGTGAGCAGGGGAAGGTGGCCCACAGTGCGACTGGCCACGCTGTCCCTGACCTGCCAGCAGCCCCTCGTCAACTGTTCACTGATCCACGCGCCTCACCACCCGTCCCACCCACCCTTCTCTGATGCCCATTGATCCCTCCGTCCACCATCCACTCCCCCCACCTCTTCGCCCAGCATGTCATGAGCACCTAGTGTGTCCACAATCCTGCGAAAACTGACCCTCAACCCTACGGCCAGCTCGGGCACTACTCCACATCCACATGCTCCATGACAGAGCCTTTTAGAAGTGCCCATGTGCAACACTGCAGTCACCAAAGCCCTAGCAGGTCTCAGAGTCACCCAAGTAACTCTTCTAAGGGCAGCAACAGGCAGAAACTCAGACTCCACAGCCTTTGCTTTCCCAGGTCTACAACTCTGTCCTGGTGCAACAGACACTGCACCTTAATTTGGTGATGCATTCTAGATGGTCTAGTCCCCTCCCAGACTGGCCCTTCCTCCCTTCCCTCCTAAGCCCAGGTGAGTGTAATGCTAACACTACTCTGTTTTCCCTCAGCTCCGAGACCCCTGGTGCAGTCTACTCGTCGAGGAGCAGGTACAGTGTGATTTGTAAAGAAAAATCTTGTGCACACCAAGGAAAAGAAACTACAGGCCACATTCCTGAGGAATTTAGGTGCAAAAATCCTTAACAAAATATTAGCAAATCATATTCAACAACATGTTAAGAAGACTGTATATCATGACCAAGTTGGTTTTCTCCCAGAGATGCAAGGATGATTTAACGTACACAAATCAATAAATGTAGCCGGGTGTGGTGGTGCACGCCTGTAATCCCAGCACTTTGGGAGGCTGAGACAAGAGAATCTTGAGTTCAAAGCCAGCCTCAGCAATGGCGAGGCGCTAAGCAACTCAGTGAGACCCTGTCTCTACATAAAACACAAAATAGGGCTGGGGATCTCCCATGTTCATGGATAGGCAGAATTAATATTGTTAAAATGGCCATACTATACCAAAAGCAATATACAGATTCAATGCAATCCTCATTAAAATGCCAATGACATTCTTCACAGAACTAGAAAAAACAATCCTAAAATTCATTTGGAATAGGGGCTGGGATTGTAGCTCAGCGGTAGAGCGCTTGCCTCGCATGCGTGAGGCCCTGGGTTCGATCCTCAGCACCGCATACAAAGCAATAAAATAAAGACATTGTGTCCATCAACAACTAAAAAAATATTTTTTAAAAAAATTCATTTGGAATAATAAAAGACCCAGAATAGCTAAAGTAATTCTAAGCCAAAAAAAGTAATGGTGGAGGCATCACAATACCTGACTTCAAATTATACTATAGAGCTATAGTAACACAAACTGCATGGTACTGGCATAAAAACAGACACATAGACCAATGGAACAGAATAGAAGACATGGAGACAAACCCACATATATCAGCTGATCCTTGATAAAGGTGCCAAAAATGTACATTGGAGAAAAGACTGACACTTTAACAAAAGGTGCTGGGGAAACTGGTATGTGAAGGAGACCAGACCTTTTTTTTTTTTTTTGCAGGGGGCAGTGGGAAATGCCAGGAATTGAATTTAGGGGCACTTAACCACTAAACTACATCGCCAGTCCTTTTTATTTTTGATTTTGAGACAGGGCCTCACTAAGCTGCTGAGGCTGGGTTTGAACTTGTGATCCTCTTGCTTCAACCTCCTAAGTCTCTTGGGTCACAGGTGTGCACAGCCTTACCCTGCTTAAGCCCTTATCTCTCACCCTGCACAGAAGTCAACTCAAAATGGATCAAAGACCTAGAAATTAGACCAGGAACTATGCAACTCCTGGAAGAAAATGCAGGGTCAACACTCCAGCATAGAGGCGCAGGAGTGACCTTCTCAATAGGACCCCTAAAGCTCAGGACATAATGCCAAGAATTAGTAAATGGGAAGCCATCAAATTAAAAAGCTTCTGCACAGCAAAGGAAACAAGAATATAAAGAGAGAAAATCTTTGGGAGATAATCTTTGCTACCTACTCTTCTGTCAGAAGACTACTATTTAGAATATACAAAGAACGCAAAAAAAACTTTACACCAAAAAAAATCAAATAACCCAATTAATCAATGGGCAAATGAATTAAACAGATGCTTCTCAAAAGAAATACAAATGGCCAACAAATATATAATAAAAATGTTCAACATCATTAGCAATTAGAGAAATGCAAATCAATACTACACTGAGATTTCATCTCATTTCAGTGAGAATGGCAGTCATCAAGAATACAAATAAAGGGGCTGGGATTGTGGCTCAGCGGTAGAGCGCTTGCCTAGCATGCGGGAGGCACTGGGTTCGATTCTTAGCACCACATACAAATAAATAAAATAAATAAAGATCAACAACTAAAAAAATAAAATAAATTTAAAAAAGAATACAAACAATAATAGGGGCTGAGATATAGCTCAGTTGTCTCACATGCACAAGGCCCTGGGTTCAATCCCCAGCACCACAAAAAATAATAATAATAATAATAATACAAATAATAATACATACTGAAGAGGATGTGGAGAAAAAGGGACACTTTTATACTGTTGGTGGGATTGTAAATTAATACAACCACTATGGAAATCAGTATGGAGGTTCCTCAAAAGACTAGGCAAGGAGCCACCTTTCAACCTAGCTATCGTACTCCTCAGTATCTGTCCTAAAGTACTGAAGTCAGCATACTACCACAATGCATGCATATCCAATGCTCAACAGCCAAACATGGAACCAGTGCAGGGTCCATCAGTGGATGAATAGCTAAGAGATAAATACATAATAAGTTTTTTGTCTTTTTTTTTCTTAGTTGTAGATGGACACAATGTCTTTATTTTATTGCTTTGTATGTGGTGCTGAGGATCGAACCCAGGGCCTCACACATGCGAGGCAAGCGCTCTACCGCTGAGCTACAATCCCAGCCCAATACATAATAAGTTTTATTCAGCAATAAAGAAAAATGAAATTAGGTCATTTGCAGGAAAATGATGGAACTAGAAAACACCACATTAAGTGAAATAAGTCAAACTCAAAAGGTCAAGGTTCATATGTTTTCTCTCATATATGGAAGCTAGCGAGGGAAAAGGAAAAGAAAGATGGGTGTGATCACATGAAAAGCAAAGGGAAATCAGTAGAGGAAGGGGAACACGGCATGAGAGAGGGGAGGGAGGGGGAAGTGCTAGGGAGGAATATTGGCCAAACTATATTGTTATATTGTGTGCATGTACGAATATGCAACCATCCCACCATTAGGTACAACTCTAATGAACAAAAAAAACATGGGCTGGGGTTGTGGCTCAGTGGTAGAGTGCTTGCCTAGTGTGTGTGAGGCACTGGGTTCAATTCTCAGCACCACATAAAAATAAAAATAAAGGTCCATCAACAACAACAAAAAATTTTAAAAAAAAAGAACAATGTCACAAACTCATGGGAATTGTCATCTCTCAGTCAGCACAGAGGATACCTGGCAGGACACAGGTGGCAGGGATTGTCACTGAGTCAGTGACCTCTGCTTCCTAAACTGAGTGGCACATCCATGGTGCCCATGGTCACCATCATCATATCTTCTTGTACATCTACAATCATTCACAATAATTTCTTTGTAAGATGGAGTCTCACTATGTTGCCCAGGCTGGCCTTGAACTCCTGAGCTCAAATAATCCTCCTGCCTCAGCTTCCCATGTAGCTGGGAATACAGGTATGCATCACTATGCTCAGCCTTAATAATTTCTATAACTGCTTTACTGAGATATGATCCACGTGTCATACAATCCACCCATTTAATAAGGGGACAGTTCAAGCCAGGTGTCAGCACACATGCCTGTAGTCCCCAGAAGGCCGAGATGGAAGATGAAGTTCAAGGCAATATGGTAAGACCCTCCGAAAGGAATAAACGTAAGGTGTGCAATTCAGTGGTTCTGACAATTCCATGAAGTTATTCAATCATCATTACAATCAATTTTAGAACATTGTCATCATCCAAAAAGAAACCCCAGATCCATCTGCAGTCATTCCCCAGCCCTCTCCAACCTCCAGCCCTAAGCAATCTGACCTAATTTTTCTGCCCCCATAGATTTGCCTATTCAGGAAATTTCCTATAAATGGAATCTCTTCTGTCTGGTTTCCTCTCTTAGCATGTTTTCAAAGGTCATCCATATCAGCATCTATCAGTACTTCACCTCTTTCTAAGGCCAAATATATTCCATCGCATGGATGTATCATACTTTGTTTCCCCAAATGTGGCTGTTTCCACTTTGGGGCTAAGAATAATACTGTTATATTAGTGTACATTTTTTTTTCAGTTCTAAGGAGCAAATCCAGGGCCTTATGCACACAGGCAAGTGCTCCACCACCGAGCTTCATCCTCAGCTCTTTTGTTTTTGTTTTTGAACCCAAGAGCACTTCACCACCGAGTTACACATCCCCAGCTCTATTTTTTAATCAGACAGGGTCTTGCTAAGTTTCTGGGGCTGGCTTTGAACTTGTGATCCTCCTACCTTAGTCTCCCAAGTTGCTAGATGACAGGTGTGCACCACTGAGCCAGCCAACTGTACAAGCTTTTTTTTTTTTAATATTTTTTTAGTTGTTGATGGATTTTTATTTTATTCATTAGTCATATGTGGTGCTGAGGATCGGACCCAGTGCCCCACGCATGCTAGGCAAGCACTCTACCACTGAGCTACAGCCCCAGGCCCTGTACAAGCTTTTTTATTTTTTTTATTTTTAAAAAAATTTTTTTTTAGTTGTTGATTGACCTTTATGTATTCATTTGTTTATATGTGGTGCTGAGGCTCGAACCCAGTGCCTCCCACATGCGAGGCAAGTGCTCTACCACTGAGCCACAACCTCAGCCCCTGTACAAGCTTTTAAGTGGACTTATTTTCCTATCTCTTGAGCATAATTGCCGGGTCACATGGTAACACCATGCTTAATCAGTTGCAGGTTAACAATGTGTTTTCCACAGTAGCTGCACCATGCCACACACCCAGCAGCAGAGTATGAGGCTTCCAATTTCTCCACGTTCTTACCAACATGTTTTGTCTTCCTTGTTACAGCTATAACAGTCGTCAAGTGGTAGCTCACTGTGGTTTTGACTGGCATTTTCCAGAGAGCTAATGAAGTTGAACATCTTTTCATGTGCCTATTGGCTATTTGTATGTCTTCTTTGGAGAAATACACATCCACATCTTTTGCCCATCCTTAAACTGGGTTGTTTTTTATTACTGAGTTATATGGTTCTTTGTATTATACAGTACTTATCAGATATATGGTTTGCAAATATTTTCTCTCATTCTGTGAACTGTCCTTTCTCTTTCTTCACAGCATCCTTTGAAGCACAAAGTTTTCTTTTTTGCACCAAGAACTGAACTCGGGATGCTTAACCACTGAGCCACATCTCTAGCCCCATTTTTTCCTGAGACAGGATCTCATTAAGTTGATCTGCAGATCGCTTTGAGTGCTGCCTTTTCCCAGGAGTCAGTCTTCCACTTCATGAACATGACGCAGCTCTGTTTCTTTAGGACTTAATTTCTTTCAACTATGTTTTAAAGTTTTCAGAATGTAAACTGGGCACTTCTTTTGTTAAATGTATTCCGATTTTATTATTTTTGATGTAAATAGAATTAACTTTATTTGCAGATTGTTCATTGCAAGTGTAAAGAAATACAATTGATTTTTTTTATTGACCTTGTATCCCACAACCTTGAGGAGTTCATTTATTGATTCTAATTGGTTTGGGGGATTTTTTGTTGCAGTACTAGGGATTGAACCCAGGGGTGCTCTACCATTGAGCTACATATCTGCCCTTTTTATATTTTAATTTGAGACAGGGTCTCACTAAATTGCCCAAGCTGGCCTTGAATTTGCAATCCTCCTGCCTCAGCCTCCCAAGTAGCTAGGATTATAAGTATGTGCCAAGGTGCTCAGATGATTCCAATTGTTTTTTTTTTTAAGTGCATTCCTTGGGATAGTCTATTTATGAGATCATGTCATCTGCAGACATAGTTTTATCCCCTCTCCAATCTGGATGCCTTTTCTTTCATTTTCTTGCCATTTTCCCCAGCTAGAACCTCCAGCCCAATGTCCAATGGGAATGTGGACAGTGAACGTCCTTTTCTTGTTCCTGACTTTAGGGCAAAGCATTTGGTCATTTGCCATTAACTAGATGGAAGCTGGGATTTTTCGTAAATGTCCTCTATTAGGTTGAAATGGTTCCCCTCTATTTCCAGTCTGTTTAGTATTTTTATTATGACAAGTATTGAATTCTATCAAATGCCTTTTTCCCCAAATTTATCAAGATGATCGTGATCTTGTGCTGTTTGTCATTTATTCTTTTTTCCTTTTTTTTAAATATAGTGCTTGGGACTGTACCCATTATACCTTCTAAGAAAGCACATCTGTCCTTTATTCTATTGATATGATAATGACATTAATTGATTTGGGGGATGCTAAACCAGCCTTGCGTTCTTGGAGTAAGTCCCACTTCAGTATGGTGTATAATCCTTTTTATGTCTTGTTGGAATTGGCTTTCTAGTATTTTGTGGAGCATATTATATCTCTAGTCATAAGAAATATTCATCCATAGTATTCTTATATTAGTCTGGTTTTGGTATCAGGGTAATACTGGCCCTGCAGGATGAGTTGAGAAGTGTTCCCTTTTATTTCAAAACAATGTTAAAAATATCTTTTTAAATCAAAGACCTTCAATTTTGCAAATAAAACCTAGTTATATGATATAATGGACCGGCACGGTGGTGGTAATCCCAGCAACTCGGGAGGCTGAGGTAAGAGGCTTACAAATTCGAGGGCAGCCTCAGCAACTTAGTGAGACTGTTTCAAAATCAAAAATAAAAAGGTCTGGGGATGTAGCTCAGTGGTAGCATGTCCCTGGGTTCAATCCCCAATAAATTATACACACACACACACACACATATATACACACACACATATGTATACATATTATATATATACATATGTGTGTATATATAAATATACATATACAGAGAGAGAGAGATTCCATGTAGGAAATTTTTAAAAAACTAGATATTTTAATATAATTAACAAGGTATATCCAACATCTAAATGAAAATATGGAAAACACTCCTGGATGACACAAAAATTGGTTTGAACTAACAGGAAGATAAGTCATGCTCCTGGACAGGAAAATCCATCTTGTAAAGAGATCAACACTTCCAAGCTAATTTATAAACATCATGTGACCCTCCTCCAATATCCAACCCTTCCTTCCTATCTGAATTTCTGTGTTAGGCTGCCTGATTTTTTTTTATCAGTTCATTAAATGTTTATCAAACAGGAAAGGACATCCAGGAAGGTCTTGGGCTCAGTGGTACTCAGTGGTACAGTGCTTGCCTAGCATGTGTGAGGCACTGAGTTCGATCCTCAGCATCACATAAAAACAAAATAAATAAAACAAAGATATTTTAAAAAAAGAATATCCAGGAAAAAACTGGAAAAGGAAATGAGAGTTAGCTCTAAGTGATTATAAAGCACACTATAGAGTTAATGGTTTAAACCAAGGTGGCCGACACTTTGGAGTGAAGAGAAAAAGTAAGAGAATGAGCAAAAAATCCAGAAACAGGTCTAAATGCACCCAGAAATTCAATGTGGAATAAAGACAGCACCTGAAGTCAGTGGAGAATCAATAGACTTTTTGAAAAATGCTGGAGTACCCTGAATGCCATGTAGAAAAGATGATCTAAAATCAGCTCCCCACTCACATGCCAGGCTAAGTTCCAAGTGGATCAGAGATTTCAATGTAAAACAAGGAAACCCTGCGTTAGAAGAAAACATGAGCTGAACTTTCTCAGCTATGACTCAGCAATCTATATGCACCAAAAAGCTGATCAATTTGGCAAAAATTTTTTAAAAATTATATGGCAAAATAGCATAAATCATAGTAAAAGACAAGTTAAAAATTAAGAAAAAATATTCAAACTTATGGTTCAGAGGGAAGAAAACCAAAAATGCCCCTAAAAACAAATATGATCATATGGTCATATAAGAAAAATTAAGTTATAACTACACTGAGATGTTATTTCTCTTCTAACACAATGACAAAAATCCAAGCTTTTTCAAGTTCATCTGTTGACCAGCTATGAGAAAACATCTTTTTCACATGTTAGTAGAGATGAAAAATGATAAATCCCTATGGAGGGGAAGTTGGCAAGATCTAGCAAAATCACATAGACATTTACTCTTTGTCCCAACTTTCCCCGTTAAAGGAATCAATTCCAAAGAAACCTACAAGAAATACAGAAGTCGTATGCATAGGCTGTTCACTACAGCACTCTATCAGAGCAAAAGGAAGGAAACAACTTCCATGCCCATCAAGAGAGGACTGCTTAAGTAAATAATGAAACAACTTCACAATGGAGTACTACATAGCTGTAAAAAATGAATGAGGACTAGTAGCTCCACATACTGCTATGGAGCAATCTTCAGGATTTACTGTTACATGAAAAAAAGCTAAGTAGAGATGTGTATTATCACTATATCTGAGAAGGGAGAGGGAGAGTGTGTGTGTGTGTAGACACATATATATACGTATTCCTCTATACAAGTGTTCCATGATTTATAATGGGGTCGTGTCTCCAATAAATGTTATAAATTGAAAACATCATTAAGTCCAAAACGTGATACATCCAGCCTGCCAAACATCCTCGTCTAGCCTGGCCTACCTTAAATGTGCTCCGAACACTTCTATTAGTTTCAATTGGACAAAACCAACCAAACACAAAGCCTATTTTGTCATACAGTGTTGAATGTCTCATATAATCTGTTAATACTGTGCTGAAAATGAAAAGCCAGAGTGGTTGTATGGCCATGCTCTAGCACTGTCACCGATGAAAAATCCAGCCGGGTGCAGTGGCCCATGCTTATAATCCCAGCACTTAGGGAGGCTGAGACAGGAGAATCGCGAGTTCAAAGCCAGCCTCAGCAACGGCGAGGCGCTAAGCAACTCAGTGAGCCCCTGTCTCTACATAACACACAAAATAGGGCTGGGGATGTGGCTCAGTGGTCGAGTACCCCTGAGTTCAATCCCTGGTACCCGCCCCCCCCCAAAAAAAAAAAAAACAAAACAAAACACAGAGAGAGTTCCAGATGGCTGAGGGTGAACACAGTCAACTGAATCTGAGCCTCTCTGGTGAGATCGTCCCAAACGCCCAGGACAACAAGCAGGAAAAGCATCAGCACCACGGGCACTATGGGGAAGCTTGGGGTTACGCGTACCTGGAGGGACAAGCCCCAGGTCCCGCAGCCAGCCCCTGACGGGGAGCCAGTGGACAGGACCCAGGAAAGATGGCATGGGAAGAGCCGCGGCCATGGGTGGCAGCAAAGCCAGGCTCCCCTCAGGTGCGAGAGCCCTGGAGCAGCCTGAACCCGGGGAAAACCACAGAAGCCAGTGGAGGAGGCACTCTAGCCGCACCCTTCTGCAGGACATTGAGACGGCAGTTAGAGGCTGCAGGCGACCTCGAGGTAGGAAAAAAAGTCCCACAGAGACAACAGAAAACCACAAAAGATACCGCTCCCACCACACAAGGAGAAGTGCTTCCCTTTCTCCCCGATTTTTGCCCCTGGTGTTAGGAATACGCATTTTAGTTGGCAGAAAGGGCTTCCCCGATGGAATGAGTCGGTTGACTTCTAAATAGGGAGGTCCCACCCCGGCTGTCTTGGAATGGGGCCACCATCCAGGGAACCGGAAGCTAAAAATGACCCATGGCCACTGCCAGCAAGGAAATGGGGACCTGGGTCCTACAACTAACCTACAGGACTGAACTCTGGCAACCGCTTCACTGAGCTCCAGAAAGCAGCGCAGCCCTGCGGACGCCGGTTTCAGCCTCATGGAGTTCTAAGCGAGGAACCGGCCCTGCTGTCCCTGGACTCTGACCCACAGAACTGGGAGATCTCTATTTGTTTTGTTTTAAGCAACTGAATGTGTAGGAGCTTGTTACAGCAGGAAAAGGATCTGAACTCTGGTTTTTGTTCTTTTGGTTTTTTGGAACCAGGGATTGAACCCCTGAGGCACTTATCACTGAACCACATCTCCAGCCCTTTTTATTTTGCGACAGGGTCTTGCTAAGTTGCTGAGGACATTGCTCAGTTGGCCAAGAACACATGATCCTCCTGCCTCAGCCCCCTGAGTTACTGTCAGAGCTCATTTAAAACCACCTCTGTAAAAACAGAAGAGCAAGACACTGAAGGAAGGGACAGAGCTGGCTGCCTCAAACCTTCACCTACACCTCCAACTGTTACTAACAGTTCAGAAAAATAAGACCACAGAACAAGCAGAGAAGAGCAGACATACTTAAGCAAAGCTGCTGTAAGAATCAGAAATGGAAAAAAAAAAAGCATTTTTAAAATTCTCCCCCACATCAGGTCAAACATGCAGGTCAAAAATCTAACACAGGGCTGGGGTGTGGCTCAGCGCAGAGCACTTGCCTGGCGCACATGAGGTCCTGGGCTCCATCCTCAGCACCACAAAAAGGAAGACGGACAGATAACAGACAACTTGAGTAAAATTAGTTCAGCCAAGCACCCACAGGTATGACAGTTTCACATTAGAAACTGAAAATCTTAAAAGAGAAGTGGACCCCCAAAAATCAAGATGTGAAATGGGACTTTAACTGAACCTCAGGAAAGAAAGAAAGAAAATCTTAGGGGGAACAAATTACAAGATATCCAAGGGAGAACAAACTTACAGGATAATGCTAATAGAAGTATACCAAGAAAAGACAGGAAAACAGCCAAACAGATATGAGAGACCAAGAGGCCAAGGAGGGAAACGTCACCTTCACAAGTGCACAGGCTCCCTGGGGAGGGGCTGTGAGTGACAGCTGCACCCTCCTCACTGCCCTGGCCTCCCTTCTGCTGTAGTACACGCTGGCCTCCTGCCTCCTTCAGCTCTGGTTGGCACCTCCCTCTGCCTGGAAGGCTCTGCCCTCAGGACCCCACAGACTGGCTCCCTTATCTTTCAGGTCTCCTTCATGAGAACACTTCTGTCCCCCAGTGTGACCACCTTGGGTACATCTGGAGTTCTGCTAGAGCTCATCTTCCTCCTTGGACGCTGGTTTCAGGAGGCCGCTCACTTTGTGGGAACATTTGTCTCTGTGCACTCACCTTCCACAAATCTGAGCCGAGTGTGGTGGTGCACACCTGTAGTCCCTGCTACTTAGGAGGCTGAGGCAAGAGGATTGCAAGTTGGAGCCCAGCCATGACAACCTGGCGAGGCCCTAAGGACTTAGCAAGACCTTGTTTCAAAATAAAGCATAAGGGCTGGGTTGTGGCTCAGTGGCAGAGCGCTTGCCTGGCATGTGTAAGGCACTGGGTTCGATCCTCAGCACCACACAGAAATAAATAAATAAATAGAATAAAGGTATTGTGTCCACCTACAACTAAGAATATTTTAAAAATAAAATAAAATATAGAAAAGGGCTAGGGATGTGGCTTAGTGATTAAGTAACCCTAGGTTTAATCCCTAGTACCAAAAAAACCGAAAAAGGGCTGAGGGTGTAGTTGGTGGTAGAGTGCCCTGGGTTCCATCCTCAGTACTGTAAAAAAAGAAAAAAAAAAAATCAAGAAGGAGCCCCCCCACCTTCACAGCACTCACGGCCGGTGTCCTCTGGCTGATCCTCCCCATGGGCCAGTGCTGGTTCCCACATACACTCTTTCGCACTAGACGGGGCAGCAGGGACATATTGTGCCACTGTGACTGCTGGGCTGCCAGCATTAGAGCAGGACATGGCACACAGCAGATGCTTAATAAGTTCCTGGGTAAAGAGCGGAGGGAGGCTGGCCCTGCCATGCGCTGACCCCGGGCTGGGGGCGGGATGGCCACCTCCGGGCAGCTGGGGCCGGGTGCTGGCTGCCGCCTCACCTTCCTCTGCATCTTCTCCAGCAGCTTGCTCTTGGCCCTCACTTCCTCCTGGATGGAGTCATAGACGTTGAGCAGCACCCAGTCCCCGCTGTCC
Organism: Geosciurus inauris; assembly: GCA_004024805.1. Taxonomy (NCBI): domain Eukaryota; kingdom Metazoa; phylum Chordata; class Mammalia; order Rodentia; family Sciuridae; genus Geosciurus; species Geosciurus inauris. The sequence goes on along the minus strand of PVHX01004519.1, from coordinate 110,423 downwards.
TCGTCCGAGTTCTGCAGCGCCGCCACCAGCTGCTTCTTGCGCTCGTCCGCATACCGCTTCCGCCGCCTGTGCTTCTCCCTGAGGTCCTTGTTCTTGGCCTGCTCCCCGCCCACCACCTGCTGCTCCAGCAGCTGCAGGCTGCCAGCGAGGAGGAGAAAGCAAACACGCCAGGACCTGCCCGTGAGCGAGCCTTTCCCGGGAACCAGAGCGCCTCCCACGTCCACCTAACTTCAAGCCTGTGCACTTGGTCACCCGAGGGGCAAGAACCTTCCTGGGACCTCAGAGGTACCCCAGGCTCCTTCCCCTGATGCTGCCAGGCCCTGCAGCAGAGCAGCTGTGCTCAGAGGCACAGCGCAGGGGCCCATGCATTCAGTGCACCCCGTGTCCTCTGGCAGGCACACGAGCTTTTAAAACATATTCCTATCCAAAATGTTATTTAGAGTTTTGCTCTTTAAGAGTAGAAATGTTTGCCTGGCACATTGACACACACCTGCACTCCCAGCAGAGGCAGAGGCAGGAGGATCACAAGTTCAAGGCCAGCCTCAGCAACTTAGCAAGGCCCTAAGCAACTTAGGAAGACCCTGTCTCAAAATAAAAAAATATATAAATGTCTGGGAAAGTGGCTCAGTGGTAGAGTGCCCCAGACTCAATCTCTGGTGCCAAAAAATAAAAAAAGAAAGAAAGAAAGAAAAGAAAAGAAAAAGAAAAGGACAAAAGTTAAATAACTACAGAGGGAGGCTTCAGCGGATCTCTGCACTGCCTGACTAAACACCACAGAAATGTTTCAGGCCCTACGTCCTTCCAAAGGGGTGGAAGGACTGGGAACAAGAGGCATCAGAGGGTTCCTGGAAGGGGAGGGCAGGGGCTGAAGGAGGGGCACAGAGGTACTTGGAGCAGTCAGGCCCTGGCTTGGCTGTGGACTGTAAACTCAATGGCAGCCAGGACAGAAGGGGACCATGTCCAAGCCCCTCTTCTGCCGAAAGTCCTTCCGGGACCCCATGAGGATGAGGAACACGCTTGGGGGCACCAGGGCCCCTCTTTCTCATCTCCCTAGGCACCCCAAAACTACGAGCTCACTCCAGCTTGCTGCCAGACCTGCTCCAGTGCAGGCGGTTTTCCAGCCCATGCCTCTGCAGATGCAGATCTTCAACCAGGGGCATGTGGCTGCCACACCCCACTCAGGAGTCCCCCTCTGAAGCCTTCCCTGACCTTCACTCCAAACCCCACAGTGAACAGCCACAATGCGCGCCACCCTGCCTCCATGGGCCTGGCGCCACCTCTGGGTGCTCCTCAAGCTGCGACTGGTGTGATCACCCATTCTGCAGATGAGAAGCCCAGGCCCAGGGAGGTTGCAAGTCTGCCTAAAGCGGCAGAGGAGGCAGCATGGGAGCCCAAGCGGCGGGGCTGCGGACCCCTTAGCTCCCCGCAGTCCAGATGCCGCCCCCTGAACGGGGGCCCTGAAGGCCCAGGCAGCACCCAGAGCTCAGATCGTTTGAACTGTGGTGCTGGCATCAGGAGGAGGCTGATCATGGCCCACTGTCATGGAGCTGGGCTGATGTCGTCAGCAGCAGCAGAAAGTGAGCAGCAGGGCTCAGGACAGTGACTTCGATGAAGCCATGCAGCAACGTGGGAAAGCCCAGCCCCCCAGGAGGGTCCCAGGGTTCCTGGGCAGATGAGTCCCACATCAGGGAGGGCACGGAGGCCAGCCAGAGGAATGCGGGCTCAGCTGGGACCTGGGCAGAGCCTGCCTTACCATAGGATTCCCGGGACCTAAAGGCTAGGCTTGGGGAGGCTGGGCCACCATGGCCCCTTCACTTCTCCCCACAGCAGCTGCTCTCCAGCAGGTGCCTGACCAGAACATGGTGGCAGCCAACATAGCTCAGAGCAATGGCCTGCCTGCCCAGCCAGCTGTGGCACCCCCACACCCTGACACCTCAGCCCGGTGGAGGGAGAGCAGGGTACAGGCTCAGTGGGGATAGGGGAGAAGCTATCGGCCACACCCCACCCACCCCAGAAAGCCCCGGCTCCCTCCCGCCCCTCTGTGGGGTCCCCTGCCCAAGCGACAGTGCTCACCGGGCCAGCACCTTCTGCTGATCCACAACGGGCAGTAGCTCCTCGGTCAGCACAGCCACCTCCACACCCACGTTCTCCTTTCTCAAGCTCCCCACAGACAGCAGGGGCTGAGGCTGAGTCCCCTGGGCCTCCTCGGCCTCAGCTTCCATCCACGAGCCAGGCTCTGCCGTGGACTCCACCTCCTCAGCCACCTCCGGGGCTATATCCATCTCCTGAACACAGGGAGAAACCAAGATGGAGTGGGAAGGCGGCCCTAGAGGCAAGCTCGCAGGCTCCCAAAAGGGGACATCCCCCCTGCCGAGGTCTGGGGCAGATCACCTCTGGCTCAGAGACACAGGCAGAGCATCCCTAATCCAAACATCAAACCCCAGAATGCTTCAAAATCTAAAAATGTTTTGAGCTTCATAGTGCTCTATAACGATGCAGATTATCAGAACACTTTAGGTTTCGGTTTTCAGATAAAGGATGCTCGACTGTTAAAGTTTATGGAAACATTTCCAAATCCGAAAACTTCTGATCAAGGATACTCAACCTGTACCCAAAAAAAAACTGCACCTAAACAAATTTTTACTGATACTGTTTCCATCAGGAATCCCCAAATGGTCTCCCAGCTTCCTCTCTCACTGCCGACAATTCAGTCTCTACACAGCAACCAGGGCAATTTCTAAAAAATATAAACTGATCACAACATCCCTTTCCTGACCAGAACTCTTCATAGCTCCCTGTGGAAGAATTCACAAGAAAATCTAGTTTCCAGTATGGCTGCTATATCCATCGCACCACCCCCCGCCCCCACCCAGTCCATTGATACCACCCTGGCACCATTTTGTATTGCTAAGAAAGTCAAGGTCTTCCCAGTGATAGGACCTTGGTACTTGTTGCTCTTCCTGGCCCCTCCTTCATGCCTGAGTCCCCCCTCAATGCCACCTTCTAGCCAGGGTTTCCAGCCACACATACTGGGCCTGCCTAAGCCAGACCCGCCCAGTGCTTAGGTGTGTGCATCCTCCATAAGAGTGGGTAAGGGAAAGGCTCCCTGGCACTCCCTGGGCTGTCCTACTGTCTTAAGCAGAAGAGAAAGGGTGGGTTCAAACTGGGTTCCATGACCCTGAAGGAGTTCCAGCGGATGGTGTCTCAGGGGCCACCAGCCCTGTCCAGGTGCACACAGAGAAGCTAAGGAAGTCTGAAAGTCTCATTCATATCAACCAAAAGAAGTGCGGTGCTTCCTCTGATTTGGATATTGCTTGGCCTCGGGGAGGGCAGAATGGTGGTCCTTGTCTCACACAGGAGGGGACCAAGGCCCAGGGAGGGAGAAGACAACCCTGAGCTTCACGGAAAGTTGAACAGAGCCCAGCCAGTCACACAGAGGGCCAGGGAGGTACTCACGGTGCTGAGCGGGAGGTCATTGGCCACCTCTGCTTCTGAACTGGTGTCACTGGGCTCCAGCAGTTCTGTCAGGGAGGGGTGCTCCAGGGAGGAAGGGGTGTGGAGAGAGGGATGGTTTGGGCCAGAACCACCCGCTACTCCCCCACTGTCCCCGACTCCCCAGGGCTGTTCCCCCTCCCACAGTCTCCTCTGCCTGTCTGCTGAGAGAAGGGCCTGAGGGGTGAAGGGAAGGGCCGGCAAGACACGGCACAGTGCCTTCATTATCCTACCAAACACACACCAGCAGCCCATTTTCTAGAGGAGGAATTGAGGTCCAGAGAGGCAAAGGTCCAAGGCCACGCAACTGAGGGAGTGGTGGGGCTGGGATTTCCAGGGCCTGAGCTCATTCTCTCTCTTAGGAAAGGGCATCAGAGACACAAAAGGAGCTAAGGAGAACATTTCTTCAAAACATAAAAAAGAGGGGTGAGGAGGGAGAGGACCCCGACAGGCAGGTAGGAAGGGGAGTGCAGGGTCCAGGCCCAGGGGTCCGCATTCCCCGGCCCAGCTGGCTGCCCTGGGCCTACGACCACATGAGAGTGGACCAGCCACCAGCTCTCTCAGGGCCACCTCAGCAGGGTCCCTAGGCAGGTGCCTTGTTCACCAGAACAGGCATCCACCTGGGATAACCTGCATCTCTGTCCCAACCTTCCTACTGGCTCGTGGAGCATGGGACACAGCTCCCTCTGGACCCTGGTGCCCCTGGCCAGCCACCAATACTGGAGCCACACTGGAAGTGCTGCCAGAGCAGCAGGGTCAGCCAGCTCTGCCTGCTCAATTTTTGTGGGCCTCATGCATGACATCAGCTACCTGCTCGGGGACCTGGGCTGCTCCTGGCTGGGCTGCTCCTGGCTGGGCTGCTCCTGGCTGGGTTGCGCCTGGCTGGGTTGCGCCTGGCTGGGTTGCGCCTGGCTGAGGTACATCTATCCTGGCCACAGTGGAGGACAGTCTGGCCAGCTTGAGCTCCACCTCGGCAAATGGGTCCTGCAGGCTGGGTAACAACTGCAGTGGCAGCAGCAGCAGCTCCTCCTCCCGGACAGAGCTCTGTTCCTCCGGCAGGGGCCCGGCAGCCCCCTGGCTGAGATATTCATCCAGGAAGTACTTGTCCCTGGGCTCCTCCTCGGGCACAGGGAACTCCCCGTTGGAGAACTCCTCAGCGCCAGCAAAGGCCTCAGACATGGAAGAGTCGAGTGGGGATGACTCCGACCCCCAGGAACCCTCAGACTTGGAGGGCTCCACCCTGGGGACCTCGTCACTGTCAGGCATGGAGAAGACCTCAGGCTTTGCAGCTGTCTCGTACTGGAACGCTGGTGAGTACTCGGACGTGTTGGCAAACTCGGCCCTGGACATGACCTCGGCCTTGTAGAGGACTTCTGCTTTCAGGACAGCCTCTGCAAAAGGAAAGCTTCCTGCAGCTTGCTACAGTTTGAGAACGAGGGGTCCATTCCCGGGAAGGTGGCCCCACGCCCGTCTCCAGGAGGCCAGTTGAAGGTGCATAGCCTCCCAGGCCCCTCGAGTCCAGCTGCAGCCAGCAGGCCATCCATCTCTGTCCCGTGTCCTCTCTCCGTCATAATTCAAACTCAGCCTGCTTCCTCCTCCTCCAGGAAGCCTTTGCTGACCAGCACTATGCCCTCTCTGTTCTTAGACCTCCCCAGCCACGAAGCTCAGTGCTCTTTCTTACCGCCCACCCTGACTTGGGCCTGCTCTTCCACTTAGCAGGTTGCCCCATGGGTCTCCCTCCCTCCCGAGGCTGAGCGCTCCCGAGCAGCAGAGTTCACACCTAGCACCCCCGTGTGCCCCCATGGAGTACCCAGACCTGGGCACTTGTCCATGGAAGGTAAGTAAACACTGGATGCATGTTAGAGCTACAGAAACCAAGTGAGGATCCTTGGAGGCCTAACCTTCAAACTGGGAGGAATACTGTGAAGGACAGAAAATGCTAGAAGCTGCCCCTTCCCTCTCTTTCTGTATCTCTGTCAAGAGCCAAGTCTCCTCCTCAGCTTGGACAGAGCTCACCCAGCACAAGTCAGGGGCTTCAGATGACTCCTAACATCCCATCCATCTCTTTATTACTTATATTCTAGGCTCCCTAAAAGGGTCCTGACCCTCCCTCACACACACTTTTTTTGTAGTACTGAGGATGGAACCCAGGGCCTTGAACATGACGAGCAAGCGCCCAGCCACTGAACCACACCCCTAGCCCTTTCCTTTTTATTTTGAGACAGGGTCTCTCTAAGTTGATGAGGCTGGCCTCAAACTTGTTATCCTCTTGCCTCAGCCTCAGAGTCCCTGGGATTACAGGAGAATGCCGCCACCTCTGGCCCTGATTCTCTTTGCGGAAACATGACATGCTCTCCCTGGCTAAGTGGCCTGAACTTGAGCCTTGGTTTCCAAGCCTGTTGGGTGAGGATCTTGGGGGGGCCCTACTTCACTGGGTTGAGGTAGGTATGAGGAGGGGGTGACAGAGCACCCACATGCTACCCGGCACACAGGAAAGCCCCACAACTGGGTCTCACAGGAGACTGGCTTTCGCAGTCCTGGGTAAGTACTAGCCAGTCCTGGCCGCCTGGGAGTTTGAATGATACTCATGAGGGGAGTTATCCTAGGTCAAAATGAAGACAGAAACTTCCACACACGCTCACATTTGCTAATGACCAGATCCTTATGGGATGTAGTTGCTTTGGTAATGGACTCAAAAGTGAGAGGAGACTAGAAAATGCAGAACCTTGGGGCAGGGACTCCATTCTCAAACAAGGGTATACTGCATACCTCCAAGTCAGCCCGGAGCTGGGCCAGGACCTGGCATCACTGTGACAATGCTGGCTCTGGGGCCAGATGGCCCGGGTTCAAATCCTGACTGCACTTTACTAGGGAAGGTAGGTTACTTACCTTCTCTGTGCCTCGGTTTCCTCATCTACAAATAAGGGTAATTGTGGGACCTGCCCTGTTGGGCTAGTGTGAGGATTAGACAGAGTGGAGCCTGCTGTGTGGAGCACAGTCTATAAATCTTGGTTCCAAAGTGGGAGAAGAGGAAGTGGGTGCACCCACCTGTTTCCTTCCGCAGGTTCTCCTCCAGCGTGGACAGCTTCATGTCATAGGAGTTGCGCATGGCGGTGATGTCCTCCTCCAGCCTGGCCCGGGACTCTTGCTCTGCCTGGTAGTCAGCCTTTAGCCGGGCCAGGCGCTCCTCGTACTCCTGGGGGCAAAGGAAGGAGGCAGGGGCAGCACTTTACCACCACTCACCACCTGGCTTTCAGGATTCCTTGTGGTTACTCACATGACACAGAAAGTACAAGTGATCAAAGAAGAAAATTGAGACCCCCTGTGCAGCCTGGCCAGGGATCGCCCCTCTGAACGTGCTCTGTGTGTTTTGCTTTCTGCAGTGCTGGAACGGAACCCAGGGCACCTCACGTGCTGGGCAAGCACTCTAGCACCGAGCTGCACCCCCAGCCCAGGAATGGACTCGCTTTTTAACTTTTCAACTTTGACTTACTAACAAGAAAGTCACAGAATAGGAGAAAATATTTCTAAGACAAAAATCTGGTATGAGACTTTTATCTAGAATAAAGAACTACTTTTTTGCCTATACTGGGAATTGAACCCAGGGTGCTCTGCCACTGAGCCACATCCCCAGCCCAAGCACTCTTCATTTTTGGCACATTGGGGGGTAGCCAGTAACTTGCCACCCTGGACACACACTTGGTCCCAGCCTCAGGGCCTTTCTCCTGCTCCTTGGCAAGGTCCTCCCTAGGCCTCGGCTTCACACGCCCCCAGTCGCGTCCCCAACACCCTCTTGGAAGGCCCTGCCACTCTGCCACTGCACCTTCTTCTTAGTGCCCAACTTCTCTGTGTCCCCCAATGTGCACCCCCCAGGACACTCCTCAGCACATCCTCAGATGGATTTGTGCCTCAGTTAATACCTGTAGTGTCACCGAGGCCTGGGAGGTTCCACCACCAACCAGGCAGCTCTCTGACAGCCTGGGAGACGGCCACCCCATTACTGATTCCTTGAGACTGCTAGCCCAGCACCCGCTTGCTCACCCTGCACCCTTCCCGTTTTCTCCCAGCGCAGGCCTGACCCTGGTGAGCCCAGCCTCAGCCACCCAGCCCTGCGCCCCAGCAAAGCCTGCCTGGGAACACACAGCAGGAGCTTCCCTCTTCTCACTGTTCAACGTGGGGCCCTGAATCTTGGAGGCCTCTAAGTGGCTGAGCACCCTGCCCTGATCCTCATCTTCTTCACCTGTCTTCAGAACTCTGCACATCCCTATGTCCCTATGTCTGCCTACATAGCAGAAGCCATGGGCTGTGTCACTGACCCATCCACTGGCAGGCTGCGGAGCTCCCTCTGGAGGCCTTTCAGGCCCCAATTCCCTCCCACACTCTGTACCAGACAGCTCCCCATAGTTAACCCTTCGGATATTTAAACCACAACCTCCCTGGGCCCCAGGAGCCCTCCAGCCATGGTGCTCAGCATGTGCCTGGAGAGGGCTGAATGGGGCTGGAGAGCAAGGCCAGCCCCCGTAGCTGGTGTGGCTGGCTACACAACCCAGCCATGCGAAAACGGCCCTTTCTCCCACACGCCCAGGCCCATGCTCAGCAGCAAACACTGCAGGACTACCGATTCACAAACTGGCAGACAGGGCCCAGAGAGCGCAAGCAACCAGACTGAGGCCACAGTACCTGGCAGGACTTCACCTGTGGAATGAAAAGGCTGGATGCTCCCTGAGAATCTTCTAGTCGGAATCTCAGGGAGACTGGGCACAGACGCCTAGCCACAGCTGGGGCTCCTAGCCAAGCCCCTTCTACCACACAGAGGGGCCTCCCTTGCCTGAGCATCTGGCCATGCTGAAGAGGAAGGAGGTGCAGGTGCAGGAAGTGTGACAGTCATGAGAGAACGGCAGGAGGAGGGAGGACAGACATCCTTTCCTAGCGCGGCTCAGAGCAGAAACTCCAGGGTTATCGAGGGAATCTCACTGTCAGTGGTAACAGCAGAGCTGTTGGACACTGGCTGAGGGCAATCAGGAGGCAGGCAGGCCACACCCATCTCCAGGGACCAGAGGGACCCTCCTATCTCCTGTCTGTGGTCTCACAGTGGCTTGCCAGGGTGGCCTGACACCTGGCAACCACTAGAGGGCAGTGGCGCCTGCTCACTGGACAGCCAGGGAACCGCTCAACCCAGCGGCCTTGGGGCAGAGGCCGTGCCAGCTCTTGTCCAACACATCCCCACCTTACCTCCTGGATCTGACCAAAGTCCGCCAGTTGCTACGTGATTCCATTCCCTCCCCAGGCCCTGCACACTTGACTTCTCTCGCTTCTGTGGGCTATTACCCCCAAAGGCCCCCTTCCTTGCTGCCACCTCCCCCGGAGGCAGGCCAGGACTCCAGAGACAGACCTGACACCAGACCCTGCCCTAGACTGGCAGGAGAAGACACCGAGTGAGCAGCTGGGCTCCTGGGACCTCCAGCCCACAAGACAGGTCTCAGGCCTTACCAGGTCCACTCTCCACAGGCTGGGCACCAGGCCCCGCAGATGGCACGGGCAGCCCAGGTGCCTGAGGGCTGACCCCAGCTGAGGTCATAGTTGAGTGGCAGGGGCCCAGGTGCAGAAACAGCTAGGACAGAACCCCTGCAGAGTTGGCCTTGCCTGGCAGTAGGTTCACTGGCAGGAAAAGCCACTTCCCTAAGGGACTATCAAATGTCAAACTCCACCACGGGCTCAGCACCTGGAGCGGGGATGAAGCCTAAGCTAGGAGGCTCAGCCTTCCCTCTGCCCATCAGCTCTCTGCCTGGAAACGAGGGTCATCTGCCCTCCTGCTTCCCAGGGACCCCAGGAGACACACGTGAGAGGACCCAGGTGTCCCCAGCAGCAGCTTTTTCTGGGAGGCCAACACTGCACTGCACAGTGGTCAAACGGGCTGCTGGGCTCTTAGTCCTCAGCTGGCTGACAGCTGCTAAAAGGAGTCCGGCACGGGGGCCCCTGGCCTTGGCCCTGGTCATTCTCATTCATATCTGGCCCTCTCCTCAGGCCTGGGGAGGACGTGTTCCTGAGAACTCTTGTACCTGGTCCCCTTGCCTTGGCCTGGTCATTCTCTCCCTCAGGCCTGGGGAGGACATGCCCTTGGGGATGCCCCATGCCCTCTGCTATCCTCACACAGGTCCTCCCATAGCCAAGGCTATAGTCAGGAGGCAGGAACCCAGGTTCAGATCCTGGCTCAGATTCCCCCTAGCTATGACCTTGGGCAAGGCATGGCAGCTCTTTGAGCTCCAGCTTTCTCAGGTACAAAGAGAAGATTCTGGTCCCAGCCCCACAGGGAAGGTGAGTGAGGTGCTGTCCCGTGAGCACTAGGCCTCCCCAGCGGCCCTCCCCTTCCTAAGGGGTCCTGCCCGCCTGCTCCCCTGTGTGACCAGGCCTCACCTCCCGAATGAGTTGCTTCTCAGCCTCCGTGTCATGTTGGATCACAGGGGTGGGCAAGGGCTTCTCCTCAACCTGGACAGGCTTTGGGGGCGACTGGCTGCACAGCATGGCTAGGAGAAAAACATGGGTAAGGAGCCACAAGCAAGGCACTCAGTTTGCAGGAACTAAGCAGAAATCAGTGAAGATAACTGCATGGCCACTTGGAAAAGAGACACCTCTACATAAAACGTTGTCCGTCATCCAACAAATATGTATGGCACATCTAGACACTGGGGTGCAGGCCTGGACAAAGCAGACAGAACTCCACACCTACCCTGAGCTTTCCACCAGGGGAGAAAGGCAAAAACAAAAACAAGTGACTTGTCACCTGTCACAAGGAGATGTGTACAAAGAAACCAAAGTTGGGGAGCAGGCTCAGAAGGGAGGACCAGGAGGAAGGCTGCACTTTGAATACTGTGGCCCAGCAAGACCTCCTCTTAGAGGTGAGATGAAGGCAGAGATGTGAAGTAAGGAGGAGGCTGGCAGAGGTCCGGGAGAAGGGCTTTCCAGACAGAGGTGAGCAGTGAGTGTAAAGGCCCCGGGGAAGGCCTGGGCCTGTACGAGGAGGCCGTGGTGGCTAGAGCGGAGAGAGTGATGGGGACAGCAGGCACAGTGAAGGCTGGGCGGGGGCGAGGCCAGATCCCAACCCAACAACTAGGACAGGCCCAGGGTCCCTAAGGCCCGAAGAATTACTCCAACCAGCCAGGCCTAAGCTGTCCCCCTGCCAGGTCCTGGATTCCCCCAGGAACCCCAGGAAAGCTGAGAGGTGAGTGTGGAGGGAGGAGAGGACAAGGACAGCTCCTTGAAGGAAGGACAAGATGGAGTGGAGGAGAGAGACTGGCACCAGCAAATGCAGGCAAGCATTTCACATTTTGCTAAAAGGGAAAGAGAAATACACCAGGAGCCAGAGGGAGACTGAGGCCTGGCAAGCACCGGGGAGGTGTGTGGAGCCCCAAGTCCACAGGCCTGGCTCAAGGCTCAGCTAAGTGGCCAGGGCGGCGCAGGCTGTCTATGGGGCCCTAATGAGCCGGGTCCATGCTAAGGTCTCACAAGCATCTCTGAGGTAGCTCCCACTGCCCGCCCCCAACAAGCCAGGGTCGCTACTATCTCCACTTTATAGAGGAGGAGATGGAGGCTTGCGGGGTTGAGCTGCGTCCCCAGCAGGAGGTAAGCTGGCCACTGACTGTTCTGTCTCTGCTCTATCCCTAGGGTCACCCTGTCACTGCTGCTGCTTGCTGACGCCAGGCTCTTAACCCAGAAGCAGCCCCTACCCTGGAAGGCTGCAGACCGCCATGGAAGGTGGTCCAATGGTAGCTGCTGGGCTTGGGGACCCACTGGCAGAGGCTCCCCAGATCCCTTCTGGTACCTCCTGCCACTCCTGTCTGTCTTCCCCTCACTGATCTTGGGGGGAGCAGGGTCAGGGTGGGGAGCAGGGAAGAGGAGAAGGGCAGATTGCTGGAATCCCTCCTCGCAGTGTTCAGGGCCGACCTCTGCCTGGCCATCCCATCACCTACTCCCCAGGCAGCCCACAGCAGCTTCCGTGGCTGCCCCCATGCCGTTGGGCATTTTGTGCACAGCAGCACACATTGGTCACTCTCGTCCCCAAGACTGAGCTCAGTTGGGTGCGGTGGTGCACGTCTCTAATCCCAGCACTTTGGGAGGCTGAGACAGGAGAATCGCAAGTTCAAAGCCAGCCTCAGCAGCAGCAAGGCAATAAGCAACTCAGTGAGACCCTTATTCTAAGCAAAACACAAAACAGGGCTGGGGATGTGGCTCAGTAATCGAGTGCCCCTGAGTTCAATCCCTGGTGCCAAAAACCAAAAACAACAACAAAAAAGACTGAGCTCAGGCACCAACTCCTGTGAAGCCTTCTCTGACTGGCCTAGTGCCACCCCCAGACTGACCTGGCCACGTGCTTCTGTCTGCCCTAGAGTCTGTCTTGCTGTGTGTGAAGGTCTGCTGGAGTGTCCTCTGGCCCAGGAGACCAGGTGCCCCAAGAGACCCTGGGTCTGAGTCATCAGTGTACCCCCAGCACCCAGTACAGGGCCACACGCAGAGGTGGTACTCAGGGAATTCTGGAAGGATGGGCAGGTGTGTGGGTGAAAAGATGGAAGAATGGGTGGGAGGATGGAGAATGGGTCTGTGGATGGTGGTGGACAGGGCTGGTGGTCAGAATGGGTGATGCATGGACGGATTAAAGGAGGGGAGGAGGAGGGGGGAGAGACAGGTGCACAGGAGGGAGTTAGATAATGGACGGCTGGGGAGGCAGGAGGCAGAGGTAAAGGGAGAGGTGTAAAACTGGGCGATAGGCAGGTGAGCGGGCAGAGGGCGGGCCATGTGGGATGGATGGCAGAGGAAGGTGGACAGGACGGCCACAGGCACTAGGAGCCCAGGAGACAGATCTAGGAGATTCCAGAGCCCTCAGGCCCACCACAGACCTGCTCCCAGCATGATTCAACCTGCCAGATGTCCTGCCTTGGTGTGAAAGCCACACGACAAGATGCCTGGTCAGGACAGGGTGGGAGTGGGGAGTCGCCCAGCTGCTGAGCCCTTGACACTGCCAGAGCTGCCAGAGATGGTGGGCAGACGGTTATGCCCAGAGGCGGGAGCGGGCGACAGGGGCCTGCAGCTGATGGACAGGTCAGGCAGGCTGGGCTCTTCCTGGGGACGATCAGGTAAAGGCCAGGTCCATGAGCTTGCCCTGAGTGCTCCAAGGACACGCCCCAGTGGAGGTGGAGACGGGCTGGTGCCCAGGATGCCCTCCCATGCCCACCTGACAGGCTGCGGGGGCTCATCTGCTGTGCCAGGATGGCCTTGAGCCTCTTGATCTCCTCCTGGTACTCCCGGAGGAGGGCATCCTTGGGGTCCTCATTGATGCGCGGCTTGTTCTTGATGTTCTTGGCCCGGTTGGCGTAGCGCAGCGTGCTGAGGGTCTCGTCGTAGTTGTTGTCGGCGGGGGACAAGCAGGCCACCATCAGTGTCTTGGTGTTGCCGCCCAGCGAGTCCTGCAGTAGCCGTGTCAGCTTGGAGTCGCGGTAGGGGATGTGCTTGCAGCGCCCATCCACCAGGGCCGAGATGACATTGCCCAGGGCGGACAGCGACAGGTTGATCTTGGTGGCCTCCTTGAGCCGCTCCCCAGTGGCCCCGGTCTTGGACTGCCGCTCGCTGCCCGCCAGGTCCACCAGGTTCAGCTTGCCAGCGCGGAGGTGGTCCTTGCCCCGCTCGTCTACAACCAGTTAGGAGGCGACAGTTCACCACCAGGCCTGGAGGGCCCACCACCCACCGAAGGCCTCATTTCAGTCAAACAGGAGCTGCACAAAGGAGGTGCGACTGTTGTGCCCATCTTACAGACGAGGAAACTGAGGCTCAGAAAGGGCACGTAACTTGGGCTGGGGTTGTGGCTCAGTGGTAGAGCGCTTGCCTAGCATGCGTGAGGCACTGGGTTCGATCCTCAGCACCACATATAAATAATAAATGAATAAAATAAAGATCCATCAACAACTAAAAAAAATATTAAAAAAAAAAAGAAAGGGCACATAACTTGCCCAAGGTCACACAGCTGCCAAGAGGTGCAGCCTAGATCAGAATCCAGGGCTGTCTGTCTCCAGGGAGCAGAGTCTGGAAGGGACAGATTGCTCTGAGGACAGCAGGATTCCTTATGGCCACTGCATCAGTTCCTACCTGTGAGGCCAAAGGCAGAGGACGGAGGATGTGACTGGATCCCAGGGAGTTGTATCCTTTCACACACAAAAAAGCTTTAGAAACCCTTGGACCTGGTTCCTAATGCAGTCCCGCCTCCTCCTTGCTGTGTGACAGAGCCAGGCACCTCTCTGAGTCTCAATTTCTTGCATCCATGCAGTGAGACCAGCAATGGCTTCCTACTAGAGTAGACTGATAGCATGTTCGTGCAGGGTCTACCCTGGGCCAGCACACATCAGGGGTTCATGCCTCTGGGAACAAGGACAGTTCTGCAGGGCCTAGGACTGTGCCAGCTGAGCAAGCACTGGCTGGGAGCACTGGGCTTAGAACAGGTCTTAAAGACACAGACCTGGAGGGTCACATCTGATCCTATCCCTTGGTGGCTGTGAAACTTCAGGAAATACCTTCACCCTTGACTGGAAGGCTCATCCCTCCTCCGTGCAAGGGGGTTGAACCCTCCTGACTGGTGTGGGGTCCCACGGAGCACACACAGGCAGAACCCCGGCTCCCTGCTCATGGCCAGAGCTCATGCTATGCTGGCTTGCTGCTTAGTGCTACTGACGGTTCTTGGTCACAGTCACGAGATCACCACAAACTGCCCAAGAGGAAGGGAGGTAAAAATCACTTGTTTCTGAGAGCTCTGTGAACTAGGACCAAACTCGGAATGTGGGAGGGAGTAGATGGGGCGAGGAGCCTCCTCCCTGTTTCCCACGGGCTGAACCAGAATTGGCCTGAGTCATGTCCTGGGGCACAGCAATAAAAGTCTGGCTGGTACCCAGTAGTGATGGACACACAAGGGGCTTGGTTCTTCAGGTTTAAAAGGAAAAAAAGAGCGGGATGAGCTGAGGGTAATGGTACACATCTATAATCCCAGCCACTCGGGAGGCTGAGGCAGGAGGATGGCAAGTTCCAAGTCATCTTGGGCAACTTAGCAAGACCATCTCAAAATAAAATAAGGGTTGAGATGTAGCTCAGTGGTAGGGTTCAGTCCTCAGCACCACATACACACACATACACACACCAAAAAAAAAGAAGGCGGCAGGGTGGGGGTGGGATGCTCAGTACCACTCATTGAGAAAGCTATTTGCAGAATGTACCACAATGCACCAGGAGCCTTGAACCTGTTCATTCTTTTTGTTTCCTAAGTCCAGTCCAGGGAATCTAACCCAAGGAATGCCTCCCAAAGCAGAAAAGGCTTTGTGCACAAAGATGTTCATTGCAGCGTTATTTATAGCACTGACAACCCCGAAACAACTTTTACCCCTTGTTGAGGAGGGGTTAGAAGAGGGCATGAGCAAGGGACTGTCCTCTGGCCACCACACACGATCACAAAGACATAGTGATGATATGTGAGCAAATGCTCAGTAGTGGTCTGGGAGGTGAATGGTAGGAAAGAACCACACAGAACAGAAGATTTCAGCTATGTCTAAAAATTTCATAGAAAAAAAGTATCAAGCTGGGCGCCATGGTGCCTGCCTGTAATTCCAGCAATTTGGGAGGCTGAGGCAGGGGGATTGCAAGTTGGAGGCCAGCCTCAGCAACTTAGTGAGACCCTGTCTCAAAATAAAAAATAGAAAGGGCTGGGGATGTGCCTCCATGTTAAGCATGGGTTCAATATCTAGTACTGCTGAAAAAAGAAAAAAAAAACAAAACTGTTTGCACTTAGTAAACTCAGTGTTAGCCACCAGTATTGTTAATCCAGAAAGCAGGGGTCCCAGCAGGGAGCACCCTGTCTGCTCCCTCAGACAGTCAGGGCATCTCTTCCCAGTCTCCCCTGAGCTCGGGGGCTCCTGAGTGAAGTGTGGCTGGCAGGGTGGCAGAAGCGGGAACCTGGCCCAGGGGGTCGGGCCGCCCTCTACCCACAGCCTGCCACGTACCCACGGCGTAGATCTCGATGCTGATGGTGAAGATGGAGTGAGAGCGCGAGGAGTCCTTGTTCATCAGGGTGTAGCCAACGGAGCGGTTCTTCCAGCCGGTCTCCATGATGCGCTCGCACTGGGCCACGCTGTGCACCGTGTGCAGGGACAGCCCCTTCACGTACACGCCCTTCTCTGGGTGCTCCTTCAGCTGCAGCAGGAGGAATAGGTCGGGCCAAGGCCTCCTGCCTCCGAGGACAGGATCAGAGATCCCCAAGAAACCTGAGAGAAGGGCCAGTCCAGACCACCCGGGCCCTCCTGCAGTACAGGCCCTGGCTGCCCACTTGCTGGCAGCCCTTGGGCCAGTGACCTAACCTGGACTTCAGTTTCCACATCTATAAAATGGGTTAGGGATGCCTATCCCATAGGGAATATGGTAAAGATCAGGTAAAATAAGGTATAACGCTTAGCATGGTGCCCCATGTGTGGGAAGTGCTTGCTAAATGCAGCTGAGGTCTGGGCTGCCATTAGAACAATTCCTGAGAAGGTCATTTTCAGACTGGGGCTTCAGCTCCCCAGGGCCTAATTCTGTAGTCACCCAAGGGCTCTGACTGGTCTCTGTGCTGTCCCTCCAGAGAGGGACTGCCAGGTGGCAGGTGAAGGGCCATTTGCATCCCGGATCTCCCAAGGATCAAAGCAGCCCAGCCTCACTGCAGTAGCAGAGCCCAGGTAGCACACCCAAGAGCTCCCTGCTCGCTCTGCAGGCAGCCAAGCTGTTCCGTGCTGACATAGAGCTGTGAAAGGCAATATTTTTCAAGTGTGAGAGGAAACAAAACCACTCTGGCAAGAGCGGAATGAATTAGGACCACAGGCGTTTGTCTGCCAAATGGCCCTGCTGCTTAGAGACACCCCAGGCTCAGATGCATAGCTCCAGGCAGCTGCAAGGGTTCTCGGTGGGCTGGGTGCCCTGCTGTGCATGGGGAAGCATGGGCCGGCCCTGTCTACTCAGGTGTGAAGTGCAGAAGCAGCCAGACCCAGCCTGAAGGGCTGGGCTCCTTGCAACGGATTTCTCCAAGCAACTGAGGCACAGAAAGGTTAAGAAACTTGTAGAAGAGCCGGGCGTGGTGGTGTACGCCTGTAATCCCAGCACTTTGGGAGGCTGAGAGGAGAATCGCAAGTTCAAAGCCAGCCTCAGCAACGGCGAGGCGCTAAGCAACTCAGTGAGACCCTGTCTCTACATAAAACACAAAATAGGGCTGGGGATGTGGCTCAGTGGTCGAGTGTCCCTGCGTTCAATCTCCAGTACTCCCCTCCCCCAAAAAAGAAAGAAACTTGTAGAAGGCCATATGGCTATTAATGGCATCACAGGTGATGGAAGTCTCCAGAGACAGAGTAAAGAGAGCATCTGGCAGGAACTGCAGCTTGAAGTGACAAAAGGCTGACCTTGGCCTAGGAGGTGGTGGTAAGGAGGAGCACAAAGGAGAGAAACAGGAGTCCTTGCAAATGGTGTGGCTGGATCCTGCCACACCTCCAGAACTCAGAACCCTACCTGGTGCACAGTGAGCCCAAGGAAAGGTTGAAGAACCTATTCAAGGAAGGGGGCATGCAGCTGGCGACTACCACTTCACCTGTCTCCATGAAGAACCTATTTAGCCAGTTTCTTATTTAGTCAGACAAACTCGGGCAGGAAACCTGGTCTGTCACTTGCTGGGTGGAATCTGTTTGCTTCTCTGGCCCCAAGTCCCTCATCTGAAAGGTGGCTGAAAAGGGAACAGGTCTAAAACAAACCCTGCAGGTACTTAACGGGGCTCCATGAACACAGGACATAAAGAGGACAAAGATGCGGTCTCGGGCCTGAGCGACCCAGGGACAATCCCTCATGGAAGGGGTCTTCCACTATTTTAGGCCCAGGAATCTGCCCCTCACCCTGTGATGCCCCCAGGGGCGTCCTCCCTGCTACTCTTGCCCCTGCACATCCCAACACCCTGCCCTGGGGAGGCACCAAGTGGTAGTCGCCAGCTGCATGCCCCCTTCCTTGGTAACTGCTCATCTTGGTTGCAAGAGGCCAGAGTAAGGTCACCATGGCAACTAGCTGGGAAGAGACAGGGATGGAGAAAGGCTCAGGAGCAGGGATGTGAGAAGGTTCCAGTCCCAGCTCCATGGGGAGGGGCAGGCCCTTATTCTCTGCCTGCACACAGGTGGGGAGAAGCATCTGGACAGGCCCTCCAGCCCATCTCCAGCACACACCACTAGGCTGGCTTCCGTGATGGTGTTTGCGGGGGCTCAGGGGAGGGAGTCTGACTGCTTCCCAAAATGTCCTGCTGGCTTTTGCTGATCGAATCATCTCTAATTATAAAAGTGATCAGGCTCTGTGTTAAGAGCTTGTGCTGAAATGTGGCCCCTGAGTTCAAATCCATCTCCCTCTTCTAAGGGTTGCCCTTGGGCTGGTCATATGTAGGAGCATTAAGCCTCAGCTTCCTCATCAATTCTAAAGGGTAAGAACAGTTCCTGCAACAGGAGGCCTCTGTGAGAGCCTGAGGGAGCGTCCAAGGCCTGGTGCCCCATGGGGCAGGTTTCCTCTGCCCCCAGCAGTCTGGGAGTAGTGGGGCTCACCAAGCCGGAGGCCTGTGTGTCCCAGCTGCAGGAAGCACACTTCCTAGGTAACTGAGGCCTTCCTAGGGTCCCGGAAGGCGAGGAGAGCCCCCGTTGCCCCAGTGCAGGCTGATGGAAGCTTGTAAACAGGTCGTCCCAGCCCCATGAGCAGGCCTTTTAGAGCTGCTGATGGGAGCAACGCCCTGTGCCTGCCTCCTTGTCCTGCTTCCTGTCTGGGGGCTGAGCTCTGACTCAGCTGTGCCAGAAGAGAGGCAATGGTACAGAGACTCTAGGTGGGCGGCCAAGGCTCCTGCCTGGAGAGGGCAAAGCACTGCTACATTTGTGCAGAGCAAGCAGCAGGAGGGGCTGGGGTCCTGGTCTGGAGGGAGACTGGGAGGCCAGAGGGGGAGAGGGGCTCGCTCCTGGTGCAGTGTGTGGCCTGGCACCTGGCACCTACAGGGCCTTCCCAGTAAGCCTCTGTTGCATGAATGAATCAATGAATGACTGTCCCTCCCTCCTTGGAACTGAACTCACTGGCTTGTTATTGGCCCACATGAGGGGTTGGTGGGATTGGAAGCAGCAGAGCTGGAGTGGCAGGAAGATGGCCCCGCAGCGTTCTGGCTGCACAGCTAGGTCAGAACCCCCGCTGGACTCTCCCCCTTGGACCAGGCCAGACCAATCTGGCATATCAGGAGCTTCTGACAGGAGATAAAACAGTGCCTCTCAGCAGGGCAAAGGCCAAGAGTCCCAGATCTGAGTCCAGGCTGGCCACTCACTGGCCACCCTGTCCTGGCAGGTCTCTTGACCTCCCTGGGCTCCTCAAAGTGCTAGCCTGGTTCTGCCTATCTGGATAAAACCCCCAAACATCTAACTCTGCTCCCCACTGCTGTGAAATGACATTGTTCATCCTGAGTCTAGTCTTTTAGGAGACAGAGGACAATTTATGAAATTTGCACAAGGTCACCAACCCAGCCAGCCCTAACCTTCTCTGTTGTGAGCTGATCTGTCCTGACGCTGCCCCTGGAGGCTTCCACTCAGCAATAGCCCTCCTTTCTTTCAACCAACAGGAAATGGCTCCCTGAGAACTTAGTAGGCCAGGAGGCTCGTCCCCACTCCCTCTTCAAATCTCAGCTGATCCTTGTTCAAAAGGAACAAGGCCTCAGAACCGGAGCTCATTAGCGGCAAAATGATGCGTGAGACCCAGGACCTTGAATCCGACAGACCTAAGGTCCAGATCCAGACCTAGGTTGGCCCTCTTGCTGCAATGCAAAACTTAGACAAGTTAATGACCCCCCACCTTTTTTTCCTTTTATTCTTTTTCTTTTTGTACTGGGTGTTGAACCCAGGGGCACTCTGCCATTGAACTAGACCCCCCTAGACATTTTTCTTTTTCTTTTTCTTTTTTTTGAGTCAGGGCCTTGCTAAGTTGCTGAGTCTGCCCTTGAACTTGCAATTCTCCTGCCTCAGCGTCCTGCTCCTCCCGAGTTCCTGGGAGGACAGGCACATGTCCCTGTACCCTGCATTCCTGACCCCTTCTAAACCTCTCTTCCACAATGGTAAATTAGAGATGAGACTATCTACCCATTAGGGTACTGCAGGTATTAAATGGGACCATATTGGGCTGGGGTTATGGCGCAGTGGTAGCGTGCTCGCCTAGCACGCGTGAGGCACTGGGTTCGATCCTCAGCACCACATAAAAATAAAATAAAGATATTCTGTCCACCTACAACTAAAAAATAAATATAAAAAAATAAATAAATAAATGGGACCATATTTTCTCTTTTTGCATGAAGGGCCTTTAAAAAATTTACATAATTATTTTTTACAAGTAGAAGCCCTTTTTCAAGTAAAAATCTATCACAAAACTCCATCTGTTTGAACACAGACATGGTATTGCCCAAGATGAGATTGCCCTGTGCCATGGGGGAAGACCCATTAACCCTCTCCCGCATCATAGACTCTTCACAGAGAACACTCCAAAGTTTGAGTCTCCACTGTGGTCTGGACCAGCACCTGTGCCCACAGGCTGCGTTCCCTGCATTTCTAAGGGAGGCCACCTGATGTTGGCTTCCACCTGATGCTCGGCAGGTCCTACCAGCCCGCGCTGGGTCTGTACCCACCTCCAGCTTCTGCTTGGTGTCAGCCCCCAGCAGGTCACGGACATCTTCATTGTAGATCTCCAGGTAAGAGGCCCGGACCAGAAACTTGGTGTTCTCTGCACACTGTGGTGAGTAGACACACAGAGATATCTGAGACCAAACCCGCTGCCTGCCTGCTGCCAGGCCTGGGCCTCCAGAGCCAGCACATCACAGGAAGAGGGGTAATGCAGATTTGTGTGACAGGAGTCCCCGTCCTGGCTTAGCCCTCCTGTCTTTCTGGCAAACCCCCTACCTCTCCAGCTCAGTGGACCTTCAGGCCTCACCACATTGCAGAATGCTGTCAATAAGCCACGTGGGGAAGGAAACAGAGGCCTGCCCATTACTCAGGCAGAGACACTGAGGCCATAGGTAAGGCCTGGAGCAAGCACTGGCTCTGGGCTGATCTCTGGCAGCTCTCCTAGTCCCTTGGTGTCCCTGGGGGCCACCACAATGAGTGGTGGTCAGACCAGGGTCCAATGAGATCATTACATGAGGGGATTTTTTTTCGACTGTGGCAACTGCTCAATACAAAGGGAGCCATAATTGTACAACCACCTCTGCCGTGGTGCTCCAGCTGCACAGCCACGTGAAGTGTTAAGTGCATGCTAAGATCCAAAAATGGCAGGAGAAAAACGTGGGACTGGCAGAATTTTCTCAGCTTTGTTTCTTCCACCAGGTTTTTCAGAAACCAGCGTCTGCCACCACTGACCTGTGCCAAGTCCAGGCTGGGCTCTGATAGCACCCCACAGTCCATGGTGCAGGTCAGAAACACCCTGGGGCCACCTGGGGCACTAGCTCTGCGCTGTCCCTCGGAGGCCCATACCTGAACACTCTCAAACACGTGCTCAAAGGCCCTGGGGATGATGCCTCTCTGGGATGATGGGTCTGGCAGGCCCTGCATGGTGAAGGACTTCCCGCTGCCCGTCTGGCCGTAGGCAAAGATGGTACCATTGTAGCCTTCGGTGACTCCCTACATGGGAGGAAACCAAAACCAGGCACTCAGATAACCAAGCCCAGGTGGGCGGGCGGTCACAGACGCACAGACTCAGGGGAACTCCCTGGGCGTCCCACCACCGAGGCCCCCGGCTGGGGTGAGGAGTGGAGATGCCTAAGGCACAACTGGGTGGTAGTTCATGGTCTGTGGGGGTAGGAGACTGTTTCGGGGGTGGAGGGACTTGGCCAACCCCAAGCCACAGAGGTATGGGCCAGGAAAGGGAGTGCCAACAAGTGAAACAGGATGTGGGAGAACCAAGCAAAGCCTTCTGGGTAGCAAAGTGAGGTTGAACTGGGTGAGGGAGCTTGAAAGGGTAGCTTGGATTTTGACAGGTGACAGGAAAAAGGGACTCCAGGCTGAGGAGACAGCTGGAGCAAAGACACAGGGGACAGATGTTGAGCACAGGTGGAGCTGGGGCTGGGGGGACAGAAGAGGAGGCTGGGAAGGAAGGTGGGAGGCAAACCGGGTACCGTTTCTGAAATAATTCATCACTCATTACTACGATTATTGACCCGATGGCACAGGCTGTCTTCTCTGTGCCAGGCATCATGCTCTGGCTGGGGACAGAGCAGTAAACAAGGACACAGTCTCTGCCCTGAGTTCATGAACTCATGAACAAATTCCAGAACTTACTATGGCGGTGGGAGAGGATCCTATGTCAGAAGGTGGGCCTAGAAAATTGCTCCCAGGGCTCAAGGGCCCACAGGGCACCTACACCTGGTTCCACGGAAGGATCTGTGCTGTGGACCACATCAAAGCTCAGTGGACATCCTCCAGAGCTGCTAGGAAAAGAAAGTGGGAGCCACAGCCGGGCGCGGTGGCACAAGCCTGTAATCCCAGCACTTTGGGAGGTTGAGACAGCTCTCGAGTTCAAAGCCAGCCTCAGCAACAGTGAGGCGCTAAGCAACTCAGTGAGACCCTGTCTCTACATAAAACACAAAATAGGGCTGGGGATGTGGCTCAGTGGTCGAGTACCCCTGAGTTCAATCTCCAATACCAAAAAAAAAAGAAAGCAGGAGCCACTATTCACAGGTCCCCGAGAAGACAAGGTCCACTTTTATGGGGTAGAAATGAATGAATGAGCTCTTCTCCCTCATCCAAGGAAACCGTGACCACAGTGTGGGTTCCTGCAGCTCCTCAGAGTGGTGGGCTTCACACGTGGAACCCCCCCAGCCCATCAGAGTGGGGACAGGGAGCTGTGGCCTGTGGCAGGGCTTCTCAAACCCATGTTCCAGGAGACAGAGGGGCATGAGCCCCTGGAAAAACATGGAGTGGCTCCACAGTACCAGTGTGACCCAAACAGGAAGGGAGTTTATATAAAAAGAAATAGGCATGTACAAATATACATAATAAATCCCACTATTATGCATAATTATCATGCACCAATGAAAATATGCTTTTGGCACTGAGGATTGAACCCAGGGGCACTTAACCACTGAGTCACATCCCCAGTCCTTTTTCTTTTTTAGTTTGAGAAAGAGTCTTGCTAAATGGCTTAGGGCCTTGCTAAATTGCTGAGGCTGGCTTTGAATTTGTGATCCTCCTGCCTCAGTCTTCCAAGCCGCTGGGATTGCAAGCGTATGCCATCACACCGGCTCAAAATAAATTTTTTTTTTAAATATTTTTTTAGTTGTAGGTGAACAGAATATCTTTATTTCAATGTGGTGCTGAGGATCAAACCCAGTGCCTCATGCACGCTAGGTGAGCACGCTACCACTGCGCCATAACCCCAGCCCCTCAAAATAAATTTTAAAAGGAAAAGAAATACAGCCGCACTGCACAGCTGGTCTATGCATTGGGGTAGCCACTAGCTGCACTGGACATGTGCCTGGTCCAAAGGAAGAAATGAATTTATTTTAACTAATTTTTTTTTTTTTTTTTTGTGGTGCTAAGGATCAAACCCAGGCCTCACACATGCTGGGGAAGCGCTCTACCACTGGCTACATCTCAGCCCTTTTAAATTTTAATTAATTTAAATTTAAAAACAAAAGCAGCAGGAGGTGCAGTGGCACAGGCCTGTGATCCCAGTGACTCAGGAGGCCAAGGCAGGAGGACTGCAAGTTCAAAGCCAGCCTCAGCAATTTAGCAAGACCTTGTCTCAAAATAAAAAATGATAATAACAAAGGGCTGAGGATGAAACTCAGCGGCACAGCACCAGTAGATTGATCCCAGTACCAAAAACAATAATAAAACAACAATAAAGACGGAAGCAATACAAAACATTCTTCCATTAATCACAACTTTATTTTTTGTTTCATTTTAATGATTGAAACTGAGATGTGCCAAAAGTGTAAAATACATACCAGATTTCAAAGATTTAGTATGAAGAAAACATGTAAAATATCTCATTAATATTCTTATATAAAGATAATATTTGTTATTGTGTTTCTTAAAATGGCATTTTGATTTATTGGATATATTATATATGTATGTATATATTTATTTTTTTCTTTTGGTGCCAGGGATTGAACCCAGGGGTGCTTAACCACTGAGCCACATCCCCAGCCCTTTTTGAGATAGGATCTTGCTCAGTTGGTTAGAACCTTGCTAAGTTACTGAAGCTGGCCTTGAACTTACGATCCTGATCTTCCTGCCTCAGCCTCTTAAGTGGCTGGGATTACAGGAGTGCACCACCATGCCCGGCTTGGGTTAACTATATTCTTAAAATGAGTTTTGTCTCCTTTTACTTGTTAAAATGTGGCCACTGGAGAAGCTTGAGTTATGTATATGGCTCACAGGATATCTGCCTTGGAAAGCGCTGTCAATTGTACCATCCAAGATGGTAGCCCCAAGCCACATATGGCTATTGAAATTTAACTTAATTAAAATTAAGTAAAATTAAAATTCAGTTCCTCAGTAGCACTAGTCTCATTCCAGGTGCGGTTCACCCCATATGGATGGTGGGCACAGACATTGTCCTCATCCCAGAAAATTCCATAGGACAGTGCTCTTTGTAGAAAACAATTTTAGATCATATCTAAGGCAAAACAAAGTTTTCAAAAAAGTCCCACTTGGGGCTGGGTTGGGGCTCAGTGGTAGAGCGCTTGCCTAGCATGCGTGAGGCACTGGGTGCAATCCTCAGCACCACATATAAATAAATAAAATAAAGGTCCATCAACAACTAAAAAAAAAAAAAAAAAGTCCCACTTCACAATTGATACCTCCAGACCCTCACAGGGAGAGCACACACACAGTCACAAGAGCTTGCCATTTTGCATTACCACCCTAGTTCTGCCGCGTCACCTGTTACTATTCACTAAAGGGTTTTCATGAAATCAGCAGTTACTGGCCACTTCTTGGGTGCGCTGGGCATGGAACCCAGGGCAGGGCCTTACACGTGCTCAGCAAGTGCTCTACCATTGAGCTGCACCTCCAGCCCAGAAATGGACTCTTTTTAATCTGCTGTCACCCTCAGCAATAATTCCCATGACACTGCATCAAAGATGATGCATTTTTTCCAACTATTAAAATTAAAATAAAAACATGGCCTAAGCTGCCCCACATCCCCTTTGTGCTTCCTCCAAATGTCCCAGGAGCCAATTCTATGGCTTCTATTGCACTGATGTCTCTGGAAACCAGGTCCACCCTCTTCAGCCTGGCGGTGGCAGAAGCCTGGTATGTGGTCCCCTGCATGAAGTAGGGGTGAGTCAGCAGAGGCAACTCTGAGGCCATCCGTGTGGGAAGGGGCAAGAAAAGGTGGCAGAGCTACAGGCTAAGAAGGCTGCCCAACCAGGCCACAGGCAGGACAGGAGGACGGAGCACAAGGGAGGCCATCCTGAGTCAACCGGAGACAGTGTGGAGATGATTAGCACCTGGGAGAGTTGAAAAAGTCACCCAGGGACAAAAGCTCAGGAATGAAGCCTGAATTTAAGGGATGGGGGAGAAAAAGGGCAGAAAGTGGTGGGCAGAAGTGCCAGAGGCTTCGTGTGGCAGGACTGAAGGGAGGGTTCTGGACAGAAGGCTCCCTGGAGGTTGCCCTGGGGCCTCGGTCACCAGCCAGAGCGCCCTTGGAGCAGGGTCAGAGCCCCCAGATATTGCACCTGGCCCTAGGCCCTGATGGTGCACCTGCTTCTGGCTCAGAGCCAATGGGGTATGTGATCTATATGTGTTTTGCTTATGATTTGCATGGTTCTCCTTTAATGGAAGGCAGCAGATGGAGCATGGGAACTGGGTACTGGGAATCGGACTCTCCAGGCCTGTTTCTTCATCAGGAATGATAACTCCAACTCTTCCTGTGAGGATCAAATGCTACATGCGGGGCTTCACCCATAGGGCCCTTTCCTCCACCTCCCTGCCTGGCTGACTCTTCTCATCTCAGGTCCCAGCTGAGACCTGCCCTCCCCAGGGAGTCCTGCCCACTCTCCCCTCCGTCCCCTTGAACGTCCCCATGCTGACACAGTTCCCTCCAGCTCATCACCTTGAACTATGAGCTTAGCTGCTCTTCCCCCGACCTTGAGCTTGCTGAGGGCAGTCTGTATCTCCTTTAGATGCACTTCCCCATGCCTAGAACAGGGCCTGGTGTGGAGACCCTATTTAGTTGCTTCATTAGTGGAATGCATGAATGGAACGCCCAGGGGCAGGTGCCGGCACTGCAGCACTCAGAAGAAAGGTGGAGAAGAGCTCTGACAGGCCTGTCACTGTTCTTAGTGTTTCCCTCTCCAAACTGGGGCTTCCTGGGGACCCGACAGAGGCTGGCTCACAGCATGATCCCAGGATGAGAAGGGACCAGGAGTCCAGCCCAAGAGCAAGGCTAACGACCCTGGAGAAGGCATGGCCAAGAGAGAACATGATCTTCCTATCTCCCAGAGGCCACCCCTGGGCAGAGGGAGCAGAGGCGTTTGGGGGACCCTGGGACACAGCCAGGGCAGGTCCCTGAAAGCTTCAGGGAGGGCTTTGACTCAGTATGAAGAACAGTTTTCTAGAATCCACAAACCCAGGTGAAACAGGGCATTTCGAGAAGTGAAGTGCATTCAGTGGACACATGCAAGTTAGGGCTGGTGTCCACTTGGCAGACATTCAGGGATTGATGGGAGAGGAGGGGTGGAGCAATCAGATGACCCCTCAGGTCCCTTCCACCCTGGGAACCCAGGCCAGCAGATGGAAAATCCTTGCTATCCCTAGAGTCCAGGAGCATCCTCTGGGCACTCTATCTGCTCAGGTCCTGGTCACCCAGGAGTTCTGGGCTTCAGGACACATTAACACTCGGTTGAGTTTTTTTTTTTTTTTTTTGGTACTGGGGATTGAACTCAGGGGCACTCAACCACTGAGCCACATCCCCAGCCCTATTTTGTGTTTTATGTAGAGACAGGGTCTCACTGAGTTGCTTAGCGCCTCACCATTGCTGAGGCTGGCTTTGAATTTGCGATTCTCCTGTCTCAGCCTCCCAAAGTGCTGGGATTACAGGCGTGCGCCACCACGCTCAACTACTTGGTCGGGTTTTAATTGGCTTCTGGCAAAAGAGGTGGAAGCAGCCAAAGGGGGTGCTGTTAGGATGTTAGCTGGCCTGCCAGCCAAAATAGTGTCCACACCAAATCTGTTTTGGAAGCACTGGGTTAAGTGAGCTGAAGTTTCTCCATGGCAAGGCTTTCCAGAACCTCAGCTATCCAACCAGGCCCCACAGCTCTGAGGGCACATGCAGCATCACCCCAATTGCAACAGCCCATGATGTGTCACTGAATTAACAATTCACTGAGTGGTGGGGAGATGCCAGTGGAAAGAAAAGAACCATTGGCCAGAAGACAAGAGGTGTCTGTCTCTCCTGCCCCATCTCTGTCAGAAAATCATGTGGAAGCTTGG
Source organism: Geosciurus inauris (assembly GCA_004024805.1). Taxonomy (NCBI): domain Eukaryota; kingdom Metazoa; phylum Chordata; class Mammalia; order Rodentia; family Sciuridae; genus Geosciurus; species Geosciurus inauris. The sequence continues at coordinate 83,403 of PVHX01004519.1, read as the reverse complement.
GCAAGTTTCCTCCCTCTGGGCCTCAGTCTCCCCAAGTGTGAAATTTGAGTGCCTTCCCTGTTATGGAGCACGAACGCACACCAAGGGTAAAATCCCTGTAAAGCTACCAACCCTTGCCCTGCTCTGTCCTGAAATGCTGAGGCAGAGGAGACCTGTTAAGACTACAGGTACAGGGTTTCTTCTAGGACAAGCCAGGCCTGCAGCCTTCTGCACAAGCAGGGTCCAGTGAGACCCTTCCACACTACTACTAGGTGCTAGCCCAGGGGAAGGATCAGGATGCCAGGGAAAGAGGTTCAAAGGGGAGCAAATGGAGGCCATAGCTTGGAGTTGAGGTTGAGGGGGGACCTGAGGCTCTTGGGATTCAAGGAGGTTGGGGAAGGTCTGGGATGATGTTGGAGGGCAGAGGGGTCATGGAGTTTGGAGTCCTTCAAGAACGGGTCTGGAAAGGATGGGGTCCAGGCCAGCCCTGGCGTTGGGTTCAGTGGAGACCTGGACGGCCAGTGTAGGTTGGGAGGTTCCAGCTGTCTCCGGCCTGGACAAGTCTTCAGACCAACCTGTCGCTATCCACCTGCTCCCCCCACTCCCAAGGCCTTGTCGCCCGGCTTGGGGGCAGGGCCCGGTGTCCCTTCAGGCCCCGCCAGTCTGGAAGGCGGCCTGCAGGGCGCCCTCACCTCCACCAGCGGGTAGGCGATCTCGTTGTAGATCTGCTCGGTGACGTGGTCCATATGGTAGGCGCCGTCGAAGGTGAACTGCTTGGGGGGCTCGTCGGCGGCGCCCGGGTTCTGGATGAAGCACTGGCCGCGCGCGCAGTCCACCGTCACCACGGGCTGGCAGTTCAGCTCCCGCTCGCGCTGGTTCATGGGCCGGCAGCGCACCACCACCTTCACCGACTCGGAGGCCATCGCGCCGCGGCCGGCCACGCCGGGGTCCTGGTGGCCCGCACCGCGGCCGAGGGCGGGGCCGGCGGCGGGGGGCGGGGCCTGGCGGCGGGGGCGGGGAGGCCTCGCGGGGCGCCCCGAGAGGAGGAGAGGGGCCGCGGGGGAATCGCAGGGCCCGAGCCGGGGCCGCCGCCTCCTCCCGCGCCCGGGCTCGCCCGTCCCGGAGGCCGGGCCCGGGCGGGGGACGTGGGAGATCCGCGCTGCGGGCTCCGCCGCTGGACCCGGGCCCCGGAGCCGCCCCAGCCGCCTGCTCGCGCGCGCGCCTTCGCGGCGTTCGCCGTTGCCGGGCAACGCCCGTGGCGTCACAGGGCGGCCCCGCAAACCCCAGCGCGTTCTCCCGGCCGGAGAGGCGCGCAGCTCGAGCCGGAGCCGGAGCGCTCCTCGGGCGGAGCCCGCGGGCCGAGGCCTCGGGGGAAGGCCGCCCAGTCCGCAGCCTTCAGAGCGAGCCTTCCTCCGACGCCACCCTGTTCTTCCTTAAACTCAAGATTTTAAAACAGGAACTTGAGCCAAAGTCTTTTGGCTGCAAAGGCCATCTGTCCCTACCAGCCCTGGCTCAGCACGACTTCCCCCAGCCGGAGGAACGGCTCTGTCCACCTCCTCTAGACTCCCCGCTGCAGACACACAGCGTCAGTTATGTGCCAGATGCTGGGGAGACAGCCCTCCCGCAGGCCAGAGTCTGGCAGGGGAGACGGACATTGAAAACAAAACCCCCACAAAATCCCATGAGTGAAAGCAACTACAAACTAAAGAACTAGTTCTGTGGGACAACTGACAAGGGATCCGCTGGCTGGTGATGCCCCTTAATGGCAGAGCACTTGCCTCGCATGCTAAAAGCCCCAGCACAGCAGGAGAGGGGGGCGAGGGTACAAAGGAAGTCCAGCCAGTATCTTGAGACTGGAGCTAACCTGACAGTTGAGGAATCAGGCAGAGGAAGGGGGGGGTCAATGAGACCTGTCTGGGCTGTGCAAAGGTCCTGTGGAAAGTTGCTGGAGCACAAGGTGCTGAATCTTTTTCCTTAAGGTGGTTTAAAGCAGAAGAGGGACATGATTTGGTTAAACCCACCTACCTATGGTCCTTTTGGACGTTCTGAGCCCTTGAGGACAAAAGCTCTGACTTACTACTCTGCACCAGCTGATTATGTTTGGCAAAAACAAAACAGGTGAAGTAGATGAAGACCATGCCTCCCAAAGAAAAGTCTGCACCCCACCATCTGAGGGCATGAACTTTATTTGTTTCAAAGTCCACACAGTAAGGAAAGCTAGGCTCCCCAGGTGGCGCTGGTTGGCACAAAGACAAAAGTGTGGTCTATAATCAAGACATGGGGAGCCCACACACGTGGGCCAAAACCTTGCCCTGCTTGTAACGTGTCACCAATAAAGGCTGTCTGAAGAATGTTAAAGAGCTTGGGGAAGGCTTATCCCTTCTGTGTGCTGAACATCCCCGCCCTGATCTCTTGTCCACACAGGTAATTCACACAAAAAACCCCAGCCCTCCTAAAGACAAGCCATGGCCCAAGTCTGGGCCAATCACTGGTTCCCAGTGCACAAGATGTCACTAAACCCCTCTCCCTGCAGGAGGACAAGCTGGAGCCTCCCGCTGCCGGCCTGTGCTCTGTCCAGACAGCGGGTGGGTTCCAGAGGGGATGGCTGCTGGGTCCCAGCTTCCCACCTACATTCAGATAAAGTCAGGGACATTTCCAGTGACCAGTCCCTAAAGACAGCTCCCTTCTATCCCTTGAAACAGGACATCTCACTTGACGTGAAAGAGTGACAAGGTCCCTAGCCAGATCATGTTCTGGGGAGGCAGCACGGGCCTGACCCTCCCAGAGGCCACCTTCTCATGCCCCGGGGTTGCCTCCTTTCTACCCTGCTGGTGCTGTCCTCCTTCTCAGGGAGTCAGAAGTCTGTTCTCTCTCTCCAAGGCACCGAACAGGTACAGGCCACCCCCGGATGGGGAAGAAGGTGGCTCCCAACTCATGACTGGGCCTCTGCCTCAGGATAGAAGTTCATCCAAAATGAACTTGTCCTATTACTTAATTGGGCAGATTCACATTTGTCAGTGTGTTTACTAATGACCCCTGGACTTGTCTGTCACACTGGGATGGTTCCTGTATCTCCCCTTGCCAGCTGAGGCCAGGCCTCCTCTGGCAGGGCTCACATCACTCCTACCTGTGGATGGTTCTGCTCTGCCCATCCCCAGTGGGTCTGGCCTGGTGAGAGGGGCGGCCCCTGATGGCTGTGGTCAGCACTACATTAAAGGAAATGCCAGCATCAGGTGGTTTCCCAAGGTGGCTGCCAACTGACTGCATGCGGTCTGCGGGGTGAGTTGGGCAGGCAGCTGACTGCTAGACCCCCGCTGGCCCCTGGCAGCCAAATGGCTAGTGGAGCTGAGCTTGGAGGCTGGCGCACTGGCACTCCCTCTGTGTCCAGTTCCTGCTGGGAGCTCTCCAGGGACCTGGCCTCCATAGGAAAGGGCTGCACCTCCGCTGGCGAGCAAGCCTCCTAACCCTCAGAAAGCTCTGTGCCAGGAGCAGAGTGGATGCCAGGGCAAGCCCTAAGCCACCCAGAAGACATGGAATCCCTGTAACTCCATCTGGAACCTCGGAGGACGACACGTCCTATGAGAAGCCACCGAAAATCTCCAATCTCAGGGCTCCCCTCCCATGGGCAGCAGAGCAATGGAAAGCTGGTCCAGGGGCAGAGACTGATGGAATGGCAGCCAGTGGGGAGCAGGGAGGGCAGCGCAGCTATGGAGGCCTGGGGGCCGGGTCAGCGGGGCCTGGGGCAGGGCCTAGCCCAGTCCTTGCAGTTCAGCCTCGGACTTGGCATGGCCCAGGGGCCGGAGAGTCCGCGAGGGCCTGCCCTCAGGCCCACTGTCCCGCTCCTCGTAGGTGGGGTTCAGGCGGCCCATGTCGAGGGGACAGAAGAGGCTGCGCTCAGTCCCAGCATGGCTCTCCACCAGGGCCTCCAGGCTGGAGAACTCTGCAGGCAGGTGCTGGGGAGGAAGGGTCTTCAGCTCCAGTCCTACTCCCCAGGCTCACACGGGGCACCCTGCTCCCACCACCCACCCCAGGGACCCTGCGCACTTTAGAGAGCAGGAAATGAGAGCTTAGAGAGTTATGATGTGTCAGGGCCAGACACCACTTCCTCTCTCTTCCTAACCTGGGTAGGACTGAGGCATTCAGTCCTTGTGGAAAGCCTCGCTACCCCATCCCAGAGGCTGTGTGAGTTCAGGCAAGTTCCTGCCCTCTCTGAGTCAGTTTCCACCTCTGCTTAAGATGGGCTATGGTGTGGGAAAACAAGACTCTTAAAAGCCAGGATCTCTGTAGACATGTGAAGCCTCATCCAGGCCGGACTCTACTAGAAGTACTCTCCAGAAGCACCCAGGGGAGAGCGGGACCTTCAGTGACCTGACATGTCCCTTGTCCCAGAGCCTTAGAGGCAGGCCCAGCAGGGAGGGGGATGGAAAATGGGATTAGGGAGGGGCCAGAGACTCAACTAGATAAGTGTGAGGCAGGCTCAGGAAGTCATCAATTAGGAAAAGGTGGGGCATCACTGCAAGAGGCAGAGCCAGAGATGGGACAGGGCCAGGGGCCTCCTTCCTACCTCTAGGCAGTAGCGGCCCAGGTGGTTCCGGAAGACCTGGTGGGGTACCACCCCGCATGGTGTCCTCACAGACAGGCACCACTGGCCACTGATGCCCGGCTCAGGCCACAACAGGAAGGCCCCCAGTACATCTCTCCGCAGCAGGGCCAGTGCGCAGGGCCTGGACACAGAGGAGAGGCTTAAGTTAGGAGCACTGCTCTGGACTCAGCCCCAGGCTGCTGCTCTGGGAAGGGACGGAACCCCCACAGTGTGGAGCAGCCTGAGGAGCAAATAAATACCCTCAACACGCAGTGCCTGGCTGGGCTGCTTGTTGCAGGCCTGTGATCCCAGCTACTCTGGAGGCTGAGGCAGAAGGATCACAAGATTGAGGCCAGTCTCAGCAACTAAGTGAAAACCTGTCCCCCAAAAAGAGAGGTGAGGGTCGGGGATGTCCTCAGTGGTAAAGTGTCCCTGGGTTTAATCCCCAGCACGACCCTCCCACAGCAAACATGAACAAAAACAACAACTAAAAAAAACACAACAGTACCTGGCCCAGAGTTGCCATTCAATGAAAAGGAGCTCTTTGAGACCCCATCAGGAGAGAGGTTTAAAGAGTGGACTCCTAGGAAGAAGCTGGCCTGTGACAGGCCTGCAGTTGCCAAGACCAGGCCACTCTGCCCATAGGCAGGGTGCACTCAGGTCCTGCAGAGACCCCCTGCCAGCTCTCTGCCCCACCCAAGGAACTGGGCGTTAGGCCAGGCCAGTTCCCTCCTACCTGGAGATGCCAGCAAAGGCCCAGATGTTCTCTGTCAGGCTGCCCTCACTCTCCACCAGGCATGAGGGTCCACCAGGACTGCGGGGCCATGCCTCCCATGCAGCAGGAACTATGGAGACCAAGGGTCAAAGGAGAGCAACCGGATCCCCCCACGTCCAGCCTGCCCCACCACTACAGGCCCTCTCCCCGTTGTCTGTCTCCACCCCTGGCCTCCCTCCCCCTCCAGCAGTTGTACACCCAGCCCCCTGCAGACGCATCACAGTCCCACTCACACCCAGTCCCCAGCTAAAGTTCACACCACCCGCACAAGCCCAGATGCACACACGCTCACACACACACACGCACACGCTTCCACAGGGTGCAGCCACAGTCTCACAGAAGCATGCAGGTACTGGCCTCTGTCCACCCTGGGGCACAGGGGCAGGGGCACTCCCACAACTCACAGGCCTCCCGAGCTGAGAGCTGCAGCTGCGTCTCATAGGTGCAGGCTCGGTAGGCCCCCGAGCGGATCACCTTGCTGCGAATGGCCTTCTTGCGCACCAGCGTGGGTGAGCAGTAGGGGTTCCCCAGGCGGGCATGGCGGGCACCGCCGCGGCCTTCTGACTCTGGAAGCTCCTTCTAGGGCACCGAGAGGGGCCGGTGGGCAGACAGACTCGGGGCCAGCCATGCCGGGTCAGGCAAACCACCCTTTGTCCAACGCAACCCCCAGCCCTTGCCCTGCCCCTCACCCCTGGGCTGGGGGCTACATACCCCACCGCCACCCACTGGCCCCTCGGCGGGGAGCCGCCGAAAGGAGATGAGGGCATAGACGTTCGGTGAGAGCTGATCACGGCTGACGGGCTCCCGCATCAGGGCAGGGGGGCCCCCAGGGCTGGAGAGTGGCTTCAGGGACACATCCCCTGCAGGCCCCGGGCAGGGCTCAGGCTGCACCCTCTCCTCAGGGTGCTGCAGGAGGTAGGCAAGCTGGAAGGAGCGGCAGAGCAGCAGGTGCAGGATCTGGACCTGAGGAGGGGGCCGGGGCTCAGCCGGGGCTCAGCCGGGGCTCAGCCGGGGAAAGCGTCTGGGAGCGCCTCAGGCGTCAGCCACTCACAAGTGCACGCACTCCTTGGCTAGGGCACCCCTCGCTGTTCTTCCTGGGAAAACTCCTACTTATCCCTTAAAACCTCACCACCAAGCAGCCTCCCTTACCAATTGTCCTTCCTCCTTGAACAAATATGGGCACCTACCTTGTGCGAGGTGTCACTCATGCTGGGAGCAGAGGAGGTGACCGTGGGCTACATGCACCTCCCCCAGGTTTACCACCCCTTCCTATAACTGCCTCAGCCCCTCTCGGGCAGCGGGGAAGAGCCCCAGCCTGGAGGCAGAGCCTGGGCTTCGATTCAAGCCTAGAGCTCCTGTGACCCTGGGCGGGACAGGACACTCTGTGTGCCTCAGTTTCCTCATCCCCACCTCCTGTGCTCCTCTGAGGAGTTAGTGAAGCGGAGCACAGAACACCTCCAGTACAGGCTCCACACATCCCACCTGCACTCGTGACAGCCAGACCCAGCAAGCTGGCACTGTGAGCTTTAGCTATGTGTCACCCCAGTATTCAGCCCAGGGATAGACATTCAGCGGTGACAGTGAAGGCTTGCTGGATGGACCCAAACCCAGCCTCTACTTGCCAAACTGGCTGCCACAGCTCTGTCACACAATGGCCACACTGGCTTTGACTTCCTAGATTACCTGCCTAGTGCTCACCCACCGCCCGCCCAGGGCCACGCATTAGGACAGTGAGATCTGGACCAAGGCGCTGCTCTCAAAGAACTCAAGTGTCTATAGCGAGCAACACAGTGAAGCTGGAGTGTGGTCCTGTCGCAGGACTCACAGGAGGAGCCATGCAGAGGAGTGGAGGTGGGCAGAGCCCTGAGGGCAGGGGTGAGAAGGGGGCGGGCCCTCCAGGCAGCAAGGACAGCCTGAGTAAAGACAGCCATGACCGACCATCTCCAAGGGCACCGCCAGTTCCTGCTCTGGGCCCCAGGAAATGCCAAGGCCACTGACCTGCCTTGGGGGTCTTGCCACAGCAGGAGCCAGTGTGGGAAGGGTAGGAGGCTCCCTGGAGGGGGTCGGGCCAACTCAGCCTACCCAAAAGGCCTCTGTCCCTGGAACCTGCCCTGCTGCTCGGCACAACCCACTCAAGCCTCAGTGGGGTCCCTGCCCCAGCCTGGGCCCCAGGTACCTCTCCAGGCTGGCTGCCCACAAAGAGGTGGCAGAAGAGTTTGCTGGCGGGGCTGCGTGGGTTCCGGGCGATGAAGGAAAACTGGCAATTGGCAGGACACCAGGTGGAATAGAGGATGCGCCTCAGGGCGTGGGCCATCAGGAGCACCTGGCAGGCAGAGCGGGTGCAGGGCCTCAAGAGACCCTACCTGGGCAGCAGCGGCCAGTCCTGAGGGGCCCCACACTGCCTGTCTTCAGCTTGTTCGGGGCCACTTGCTCCTGGAGTACAGGCCTGCCCCACAGCGCCCTCATGTGGCTATTGTGCTTGTTCCCAGTGGCAGACCTGTAGGTTGGGATCATCACCCTGTCCTATGGAACTGAGAGACAGAGCACTGATCTCCTGCCATGGTCACAGAGAAAGGTGTGGTGGCCGGCCCTGGGTTGCACACCTGGGTTACGTTCCAGTCAGGTGACAGAGTCTGAACCCTGGCTCTGCCACTTGTTCTCCGTTTGAGTGCAGTCTTCTGAGCATCTCCTGTTGTGACATGTATCATGTGGGGAGAACCCCAGGACCTCTCTGATGGAGCTGCTGATAGGTATAGTGAGGTCCATGCAAGGGACACAGGACCTAACCCCAGGAGTCCGCAAGGCCTGGCTCTGGGACTCCATGCTCACTACGAGGGACCACAGCTGTGGGATATGACTCTGGGGCACAGGCACCCAGCAGGGGATCCCACCAGCTCTAGCTGAGGCTGTCCACAGCCCACTGGCCAATACAAGGCAGGGGACGTACCAAAAACCTCATGGGATAATGTCCCTGCTTCATCCCAAAAAGTGGCCCCCAAAGGAGATTTTTTTTTTTTTGGTACTGGAGATTGAACCCAGGGGCACTCGACCACTGAGCCACATCCCCAGCCCTATTTTGTATTTTATGTAGAGACAGGGTCTCACTGAGTTGCTTAGTGCCTCGCCGTTGTTGAGGCTGGCTTTGAACTCGTGATTCTCCTGTCTCAGCCTCCCTAAGTGCTGGGATTACAGGCTTGCGCCACCGCGCCCGGCTGCAAAGGAGATTTTTGAGGACCAGGGCTGAGAAACTTGCCAGAGCTTGACCCTGGGGACAAGGCCCTTGAAGAAAGAATGTTCAGCTGGACATGGTGGTGCACACCTGTAATCCTAGTGGCTCAGGAGGCTGAGGCAGGAGGATTGTGATTCAAGGCCAGCCTCAGCAACTCAGCCAGGCCCTAAATGACTTAGTGAGATCCTATTGCAAAATAAAAAATAAAAAAACCTGGGGATGTTGCTCAGTGGTTAAGCACCCCTGGGTTCAATCCTGAGTACCAAAAACAAAAAAGAAAGAATGCTCAAAGGCACAGCAAAGGGAACACAAGGGGCACCTAGAGGGAAATCTCCAGGGCAGGTGGTGGCAAGCTCATCCTGAGGGAGGAGACACCTGTCCCTGTTGAGTTCTCACCCGACCCACTTGGTTCCTACCTCTCCTTCCCCGCTGTAGACCTTGAGGCCCTGAAGGCTGAACTTCAGGATGACAGCGCGGCGACGGGGACAGTCCTGGGTAGGAGAGTGTTGGCAGGGGAAGCTGTCATCTCCCAGGCCCAGCCCACCCAATCCCACCCACCAAGCCTGCTCGGCCAAGCCACCCCACCTGGGACAAAGCCCCAGGCAGCAGATGACCCAGGAGGGAAGCGTGGATGCAGAGCACCCCCAGGCAGGCCACAGGTGGTCACGTCATGACCACTTCCTCATGTCCTGGCTGTGGCCTCCAGCTGTGGGGCGCAGGACCCAGGCAGCCAGCTACTGGGCACCTCTCAAGTCCCTTCATTCTGCCCCTCCCTGGGCCTCACAGGACCTTCTTTATGGCTGCGGAGGGGCTGGCTCTGGTCTCAGGGCCTCAACCCCAAGGCTGAAACTCTTACCAGGGACGTGCCTCCTTGCCCCACCCCTCACCTTCAGGGCCCACAGCCATTGCTGCACCAGCCACACGCTGTCCTGGGTGTCCAGGTCGTCCACAGGGAAAGAGCCCACATACTGTTTGGGGAGGGGGCGAGAGGAGGCAAGGCAGGGGAGTCAGGCCCACAGTTCCCAACCCTCAGCACACTGCTCGGCCACGCAAGCTGTGGGCAGGGACAGCACCACCCTTGGAGTCCAGGCTCTGCCGCTCTCCCAGCAGGTGGCCTTGGTCAGGTCATTCAAGCCCTCTGAGGCCCCAACCCCGCAAAGCCTGGGTCAGGGAGGGAGGCAAAGCCTGGGTCAGGAAGGGAGACAGGAAAGCAGGTCTTGACCCCAAGCTCCTCCCCACCCCCAGTGCCTGCCCCCCATGACTCCCCACCAGGGCACACCTGGAGAGGGCAGCCCACCCACCTGGGCAAACTTGGTGATGCACCTGGGCCGGTAAGGGGCAGGCCCGCAGTCGGAGGCCCTCCGGCCCCCTGCCCCAGCCCTCTGCATGGCCCCCAGGGTGCCCAGCTTCAAGCTTCGAGGAGGGAAGGCTGCAAACGGCAGGAGAGAAAGCTGGTTTCCAAGCAGGTAAGGCAAGTGCCCCCATCAGAGGCCCGAGCTCACTCTTCGTGCTTTTATTCCACAAGTCCTTCCTGAGTTCTCGCTAAGTGCTGACAGTGTCCTGGGCCCTGGGAAACACTGCCTGCCTGCATGGAGCCAACATTCTCACGGGGAGAAAGACGTTCACCTAGCCTTGTGGCCTGCTCACAAGTCAGATGGCTAAAGCTGATGGGCTGGGGACCTGCTTCACATGGCTCATTTGGCCCAGCCTGATTCCAGCCCCTTCCCAAAGCACCTGGCCACATGGAGATCGCAAACCCAGAACCCGATCAGCCAACACACTCAGGCCAAGTCAGGACATGGAGAAAGTGGACAACTGTCCAGGGGGCTCAGGCGCATCACCCTCTTCCCATCCCAGGTTCTGGTCTTTCCTGAGACCCACTGCCAAGATCCACTAGTGGGTGACAGAGTAAACTTCCAAGACTGCCCTCAAGGGACAGTACCTATTTCCATTAGGGCTCAGAACCCCAGCTGAGCTCAATAACTGTGGCACCAGGGCATCAGTGTTCCAGTGATTGCAGTAAAGAGTGGCCAAATGCCTCTGTCAAGGCCTCAGCTCCCCTAGTTTTTCCTGGGGCCAACTCAGAACCCCCATCTGGCCCCCATTCTGGCCAGTTCCCTCACTAGCTTACTTGTAACCATTGACTTGGGCCCCACGGCCCCAGATCCAAATCTGGTGTGATTTTGGGAAAGCTGCCTCACCTCCTGAACCTCCATCTCCTCATCTGCAAGCCGGGGATAATAAGAGGAATCCATGAGAACTGAGCTCTGGGCAGGACCAAGCACAGTGTCCGCCAGACTTGGAGCTAGTCCTCAACAACATGGCTTACAGCGGGTGGGAACCCCCCAAATTGCTGTTTGGGAGGGAGCTTAAGAAGACAGCGGGGTCTGGCAACTTTCAGTCGCCCCCTTGCCTCGGCCACACTGACAGCAGACCCTGGGGTCTGTGAGGGTAAGACAGAGGCCAGAGTGGGGGCTGTGACTCCCACCAGGAGACAGGAGAGATCAGAGAGGGCCTGGGCAGGGAAGGGCATATCCTGGGTGTCCTGTGACCCAGCTTTGCAAGTGCCTGAAATTGGAGGGTTTGGGGCCTGTGGAACAGAAGCTCCATGTCAAGAGCCCAGGAAGAGCCCCTACTCTATCTGTCCATGACCTTCAGAACCCCAAGCTCATGCCAGGCGCAGTGGCTCGCGCTTGTAATCCCAGCACTTTGGGAGGCTGAGACAGGAGAATCGCGAGTTCAAAGCCAGCTTCAGCAATGGTGGGGCACTAAGCAACTCAGTGAGATCCTGTCTCTAAATAAAAAACACAAAACAGGGCTGGGATGTAGCTCAGCGGTCGAGTACCCCTGAGTTCAATCCTCAGTACCAAAAAATAAATAAAACCCAAAAAAACCCAGGCTCAGGCTAGCATGCAGATGCCAGTAGTCATCTACTACTGTCAAGAGCAGCCAGCACAAGAGATGGAAAATAAAGGCTACGTTGTGCCTTTGAAGCCTTCCTAGGTCCCCCCATGGCACCCCACCTCCTGCTTCTCTGGGCTGTCACATCCTCTACTTTCTGATCTAGATCATTTTCACATCATGTCCTTTTCTCTGCTGTACTTTTTGATGTTTAAATAAAGCAAAGTTAGATGTTGGCTCTAAAGCCACTTGACGACTGTTCCAGAGGAGATAGGAGGCTCCCAGTGAAGCCACCTTTTAACTTTATCATCACATCACGGGGCTGGACCACAAAATAAGCATGGGGGAGGGGCAACAGAAGTGGGAACAGAGGGGTGAGGAGACAGACAAAAGCAAGAGACAAAGGAGAGCTGCGGGAGGATCAAGCGCACAACTCACACCCTGCCCCTGCCACTCATCCCTTTGGCACTAAGCCTAAGAGGAAGGAGCCACAGGGGTAGCCCACTCACACGCAGAGACAGCTAGCTCTGTCTAGGGCTGCAAACAGCCTCCTCCTCTAGATCCAGAGCTGCAATTTTCAGTGTTCCCCAGTGGAAGGGGTATGGAGGTCAGGCCACAGGCTCGCCACTGCCCACCCCTCCACACCTATCCCTCTGGTCTTTAGCTTAACTGGAAACCATTTCTTCCTTCCTCACCTCCTTCCCTAGCCTCAGGAGCTCAGAGCATTTCAGCTGGAGCTGGGGGCTTCCCAGAGGACCAGGGAAGGCACCAGTCTTATCCTAGTCCTGGAAATAGACCTGCTCACCCATTCCAGGTACAAACACCCACTTATCTCTTTGATTCAGAGTTCAGTTTTACACAGGCACCTGGCTGGGCCAGCACCTTCCCAAAGAGACACATTTGCAATGAGTCTGGGGCTCTCCTGCTCTTCTGAGGTTTTCCTGCTTCGAACTGGACAGGGAACTGGACAGACTGACCTGCTACGTGGTTAAGCACAGGGTCCTCTAAGTTCAGCCAATGGTGGTCCAGGAAGTCAAAGTTACTTGCCCAAGGTCACATAGCATAAAAAGGGGTGCTGGGAACCAAAGCCAGGACACTGTCCCTAGGCCATGGCACCCTTCTATTGCCTGCCCTCACCCACATAAACAGGGTGCCCACCCCTGCAGTTTGGTGGGCCCCTGTCAGCCCAGCAGTAGGTGAGGCAAGGAAGCAGCCACAGGGGCAGGGGAACATTTCAGGTGCTGGGGACAGATCTGACCAACAGAACAGCTGCTGCCCCTCTCTGGCTGTCTCCTGTGCCAGATGGCCTGAGTTTGCCCCAGCGGCTCCAATCTCCAGCCCGGTTCCCACTGCCCCAACACACCCCGATGCCACTGCCACTTGCCCTGGACTATGCTGCAACCAGTGACATGGTTTGTGAGGTGTAACAGGGCCAGCTGATGTGACTTTGGGCAAGTCTCTTAGCCTCTTCAACCTCCAGTGCCTAACTTGGGAAGTGGGAATCATTATAGGGGACCTCTCCTGGGGCTGTTCATCGATCTATTCCTCCTGACAGTATTTACCAGCGCCAATCATATACAAGGTGGACAAAAGTCTCACCCCTCACAAAGCATCAAGTTGGGGAGAGGGGCGACATTCAGAGAGGGATTGACGATTCAGAGGAAAAAAATTCAGTGGCGCAAGAAGGACGAGATACTGGGGATGCTATTTAATACGGCGCGCGCGGTCGAGGACGGCCTCCCTCAACACACGACATCTGAGAGGAAAGTGCTGCTGGGGGTTCGGGGCCAGCCCCCTGGAGGAGCAGAGCGCTCGCTCCGCGGCGTAAGCGGTGGCCCCGCAGTTGCTGCTGTCGCTCCTACGGAGCACGGCCAGCCTTTCGGCACACGGCCCCCAGGTGGGGCAGGGAAAGTCCCCGGGCCGAGGAGGTGGAGGCGGTGGAAACGTGTGACGGAGGAAGGCGCCGGGTGCTCCTGGCTCCCCGAGACCCTCCCGCCTCTGCGCCCCGGACCCACCCCCGTCCCGCAGCCCCCGGCGCTCACTCACTGCCGCCGCAGCTTCTCGAGTTCCAGGTCCCCGCAGCTCCGGCCCGCGGTGTCTCCGCTCAGCCCTGCGCGTCTCAGCGCAGCCGAGTCCCGGGTCTGCCCCGCCCCCGCCACCCCCGCGCCGCGCGCCCCCCACGTGGCAGCGGGAACCGACCCTCAGCATCACCTGGCGGCGGGACCGACCTCACCCACCAATCGGCGCCCGCGAAGCCGCTCCGCTCGGCGGCGCCGACCAATCAGAAGCCGCAAGGGTCCCTGGCGCCGCCCACGTCGACCAGCGCTGGGGCTCTCTGTCTTAAAGGGCCGGGGGATGGGGGCGCTGTCCTCGCTCGCCGAGGGCGTCTCTTTCTGGGCTAGGCTTGCCATCGGGACGGCGACTCTCGGAGTGCCTCATCCGAGGAGCCGTCCTTGACCTGGGCCAATCTTCACTCACCGCACAGAGCCCTTCAGCGCTGGACAGAGCCTGGCTCACAGTAGGCGTTCAGGGATGGTGGTTTTGACCCGGCCTTTTGGGGCAGCTGGACCAGTCTCACCTTCCCTCAGCCTCAAGACAGCAGAGGGCAGGGGTGTCGCGCATCCTTTTGCCCGTTGGCCGTTCTCATAAGAAGATTGACTGACTCTGTCCTTTGAGTTACCGGGAAATCTCCTTAGGTGGGGGAAATGGGAAAGCGATCCAGCGTCAGCCACAGCACTGAGCAGGAGAGCATTTTTGTTGGCATCAGGCCAGGCGCCCTGTAGGTGCCAAAAATTAAAGAGCAAATCCGAGCCAGCCAAGCCTTTGGTGTGCATTAAACCTGAAGCCAGAAAATGCCAGAAACTGCCCATGGAAAAGCCAGGACACAAGAGTCCAAGAGGGAGCAAAGCATGCATGCCCCGGCAGAGGCATCCTGCCAGAGAGGCCAAGCTGAGGAATTGGACCTGGGCCTGGGGACCTCGGGAGAATCCAGGCAGGTCTGAGCCACTCAGGCCATACTAGGCATTCCACTTGTCTCCCTGGGGCACCTGGAAACCCTTCCAGAGGCGGCAGTGAGGTGTAATTGTCAAGAGGCGGGTCCCACATCTAGGCACTTCCTCTTTTTAGAAGTGGGGCCTTAGGCAAACACCTTAATCACTTTGATCCTCAGGGGCCTCATCTGTAAAGTGGTGTTACCAGCCTGACTCACAGCCATGTGAAGATCCAGAGGAGTTAATGGGGGCCAAGAGCCTGGCACAGCACTTACCCATGGTAAGTGGAGCATGCAGCAAACACTAGCTGATAGTAGACTTTGCTTTTATTCTTGAGTTTCTTTTGTATGTGACTGAACAGCAAGTGTTTACTGAATCCCTGTGTCAAGTGTCTCATTACTGCCAGGCTCCAGCCTCCAGCCCAGGACCAAGGAGGAACAAGGTGGTTTGTTTGTAGATTGGTCTTGCTCTCAGAAAATCCAATTTATGAAACCCAGAAACAGAGAAGTTAAAGGGCCAGTTCCCTTCACCTCTAAAAAAAAAAAAAAATCTCTACAACTTTCTTTTTTAAAGCAGGTAAAATTTAAGAGGACATACTAATTACTAAATCCATTGTCCCTCTTTTGAGACTAGAGAAAACAAAACAAGGAACTGTATTATTAAATACCAACACCAACAAGTTTCTGATACATGTAATTCACTCAGGCACAGGCAACTTTAAAAACAATGGCTAGAATTTGTTTCAGGTCAAAATGACAAAAGACCAAGGAATTTAATTCAGATGATGAAAGAACTAAACCCAGAGGGAGAATTTTGCCTTTCAAGTCTTTTTTCAGAAGGAGTGGCAGGCACAGTGCTAGGTCCCAATGATACAAATTTACAAAAGAACACAAAATACCACAAAAGTCCTATGTGGAAAAATGAATGCAGCTGGGTGCCATGGCGCATGCCCGTAATCCCAGTGGCTCGGGAGGGGGAGGCAGAAGGATCTTGAGTTAAAAGCCAGTCTCAGCAATGGCTTACTGAGACCCAGTCTCTAAATAAAATACAGAATAAGGATGGGGATGTAGCTCAGTGGTTGAGTGCTCCATAGTTCAATCCCCAGTACCCCCTCCAAAAAAAAGTACATGAGAGGTACAAGCTCAAAGGTTTATGTCCAAGTTGAACTGCAGTGATGTGTCATCTATCTTCCCAGGAAAGCCAACCTAGTTCTGCTCAGGCTAGGCATATGTATCTAATGTTCCATTCATGGTAGCACAGCTCTCAGGAGCCACCGCTTCAACCATTGGATTAGTGACTCACTTGTTCAGGAAGTCCAAAGGAGTTTCCCATATTAAGCAGGAAAGGGGATGATAAAAAAAAGGCAGATGGGTTGGGGTGGGGTGGGAGTCATGATTGCTGAATACGTTAGCACACACCCCGTGTCATGGTATTTCCTGATGAGTCAACGACAATTACTAAACCTCACAGGTGTGAGCTTGATGTCACCTATCACCATCTTCGTTTCTCTCCCAAATCCCCGAATCTGGCACTGGAATTGCCAGCTGACGAATGTGAGTGGGAAGAAGCAGCGCATCCGTGAGAAGCTGATCTCCAACAATAGGCTTGGGAACTGGAGCCAAGATGGTGCGCTCCCTTGCAGCAGGCCTGGGCGCGTCCGCTGTGCACAGCACACGCTGCTGCCCCCGTTCTCAGGGGAACACCTCCTGATGATAGTTACTTTCCCCTTGAGTACAGCCATTCTGTTCTCCTAGGTGTGTCCTGATGGCTATCCCTGCAATTTACTCCCAACACTGTCCCCCTAAAATAGGTGATACAGAACATGGATTTTTAAAATTAGGGGTTGAATGGTGTCCCTTCTCCCCCAAATCCATACACTGAAGTCCTAACCTCTAGTACCTTGAAATGTAACCATATTTGAAGGTCTTTAAAGTAGTAATTAAATGAGGTCATTGGTGTGGGTCTGAATTTGATATTATTGGTGTCCTTATAACGAGTCAATTTGGACACTGACAGGCACAGAGGGAAGGCAATGTCAAGATAGGAGAAAATGTTCATTCACAAGCCAAGGGGAGAGGCCTGGAATAGACCCTTCCCTCAGGGACTCAGAAGGAACCAACCCTGCTGATCCTGTTGTCCTGAACTTCTGGTTTCCAGAACTACGAGACGGTATCTGTTCAGAGAGGAGTCTAGTGCTTGTTAAGGCAGCCTGAGCAAAGTAATACAGTGACTAGTACTGATTCATCTTCTCTTTCCTCCTCCTCCTCTTCTCTTCCTCCCCCAGCCCCTCCTGGCAGGGGGACTGAACTCCGGGGCACTCTACCACTTTACACTTTTTATTTTTGAGAGTCTCAGTACGTTGCCTAGGCTGGTCTAGAGCTCGCCATCATTCTGCCTTCCCAGTAGCTGGGTTACTAGGTGTGCACCACCACACCCAGCAAGCTGGTAACATTTAATGGAGTTTAATAAAAATCGCATATCAAGTAGCTTCAGTTGTCAGTGAAGCCAGCTGAGGGTCCATATTTGGCTGCCTACGCCTCTGGTAGCCATAGCTGAGAAGGGATTCGCATCTCCTGCCCACCTGATTTCCTGGTTCCTTTTTCTTTTCTTTTAATTGACACATAACAGTTGCACATGGGGTACAATGTGATATTTTGATACATGTATACAATGTGTAATTAATGATCAAATCAGGACCATTGGCATATGTACCATCTCTAACATGTCATTTCTTTATGCTGGGAACAATCAAGATCCTTTTTACTAGCTATTTTGAAATGCACAATATTTTAAATTATGGTCACTGTACTGTGCGATAGAACACTGCGTATTCCTCTAATTGCATCTCTGTCCTCAACAACCACCCTCCCCAACCTGTTGGCCTCTATTCTGCTGAGATTAACTTTTTTTAAAAAAATGTTTATTTTTTAGTTGTAGGTGACAGAATATCTTTATTTTTTTTTACGTGGTGCTGAGGATCGAACCCAGTGCCTTATGCGTGCTAGGCGAGCACGCTACCACTGCGCCATAATCCCAGCCCCTTGAGATTAACTTTTTAAAGTGTCCACATGAGAACATGCAGCACTTGTGTCTAGCTTATTTCACCTTACATCATGTTCTCCCGTTCTATCCATGTTGCTGGAAACAACAGGATTTATTCTTTTTTATGACTAGGGTGTATGTGCCACATTCTTATCTGTTGATAGACACCTCAGTTGACTCCCTATCGTGGCTACTGTGAATAATGCTGCAAGGAACATGGAAATGCAGATCTCTCTGATATCCTGATTTCATTTCCTTTAGATATATATCTAATAGTTGGATAGCGAGATCGTATGTTTTTACGGCTGGTTGTTTTTGATTTTGTAATGGGATTGAGCCCAGGAGTGCCTCTCCAGCCTTTGTTTTTTTCTATTTTGAGTCTAAGTTACCCAGACTGGCCTCAAACTTGCAATTCTCGTGCCTTGGCCTCCTAAATCACTGGGATTACAAGCATGCACCACCATGCCCAGCTAGGGTTTTTTGTTGTTGTTGAGACTGGGTTTCACTGTTGCCCAAGCTGGCCTTGAACTCCTGAGCTCAAGGGATCCTCATGCCTCAGCCTTCCAAGTAGCTAAAACTACAGGTGCATGTAGTTTTTTGAGAAGCCTCTACTGTTTTCCATGGTGGCTATACTAATTTACAATCCCAATAGTGTAGAAGAGTTGCCCTTTCTCTCCATCCTTACCTGCATATATATATACATACAGATACATATATATATATATATCTGTATTGGCAACTGTATGTGTAAGGACAAAAAGAAGAGCACAATCACGCGGCAGCAAACTATGCAAGTCATGGGAGGCTTTATTCAGGAGCAGGAGTCGTCTGTGGAGGTGGCGGACCCATATTCCCGGTGGAAAATGAGACCCAGCACAAAGGAAGGGACTGGGTTTATATAGGCTCTTAAGTTTTGGCGGGCATTTAGGAATTTGGGGTTGTTTGCCAATTAATCAATTTATCACTTTAGTTCGGCCCTCTTCTTCCTGGAGCAGCCTCAGGAAGACATTTGTTGGGGGAGGTGTTAACTGCTGGCTTGATTAACAAGATTAGCAGAGCTGGGGAAGGTAGGGCTGCCGACAGGATTAGCATTAGAAACACAGTGTTGGGGAAGGTGGGAGCTGCCAGCATGACCAACGTCAGGAAAACATTGTCGGGGAATTGAAGGTAATGCTTGGCCATTCTTTTCCTCAGACTACATTATTTTTCTAATTCCCATATCAGTATGTCTACCTATATCTAGACTTCTTGATTATAACCTGATTGGGATGACAGCTCATATTTTGTGGGGTTTTTTTTTTTTTTGGTACCAGGGATTTAACCCAGGAATGCTTAACTACTGAGTCACAAACCCAGCCTTTTTATTTTTTTATTTTGAGACCAGGTCTAAGTTGCTTACGACCTTGCTAAATTGCTGAGGCTGGCCTCAAACTTGCAATCCTCCTGCCTCAGCCTTCTGAGCAAATGGGATTATAGGAGTGCACCACCAGGTTGCTCCCTGGATTTTTAAACTCAATGCTGTGTGTTTCTTCCTTTTCCCCTCCTTGCTCATCTTCTAATAGGCAAGTTCCTAACAATATGTGATCTCTCCAGGCTTGGTGGTACATGCCTCGAATCCCAGTCAATCAGGAAGCAGAGACAGAAGGATCTCAAGTTTGAAGTCAGCCTGGGCAACTGAGTGAGACCCTTTCTCAAAAAACAAACTATTACAAACCAAAAAATGGGACTGGGGATGTAGCTCAGTAGTAAAGTGTCCCTTTACAAAATTTTGATTTTGTAAGTCAAAAAACCCACGAAGGAAAGGAGGCAGGCATATAGTGTGATGCTCTCATACCTTCTTACCAGCTTTGCTCCCCGGCCTATCAGTGTGCAGTCACTGAGGACTTAGTATCTGTTCAATCTGGGAAAGTCAGCTCTGTTTACTTACTTCAGAAAGTTTGTGCTTCCTTTCATATATTTTTGAGAATTTATCTGGGTGACTCTGACATAATGTGATTAAAAGCTAGCAATAAGAAACTAACAAATGGTAAACAACAAAAACGGAATCTTCATAAAATTGGATATTTGGGCTCATTTATTTAAGAAGAGTTCCGTCTTGGCGTTGGGCGTGTAGTGATAGAAGGTACGTACAAGAGCCTGGATCTCATCCCCAGCACCACCACCACAACCACACCCCTGCCCCCCAACACTGGTGCAGCCAATGCAGTTGTTTCTTTGATCCTGGAGACTCTACACATCGCTTCTCTGTGGTTGTATTGAAAAACTAAGGATTGTAGATTCAAAGCCCATTATTTTACAGATGACGAAATCAAGGCTCAGGGAGACTGAATTGGGGGAGGGGGACACACAAATGGTAACTGACAGCCCCCAAGAACCACTATGCAGGGCCACAGCTGCATGTACTGGATGCTGAGTGGTGCACTGACCAGGATCAATTAATGAAAATTTCTTATTCTATACAATGTAGTAGCCAAGTTTGAGTCACACGAACAGAACACAAGGGAATGAGCTTATTACAAGAAGAATTTTGTTAAGAGCAAAAGCTCTTGAACAGTGAAACAGATGAGTAAGGATGTTGTGAAACTAGGTTTTAGGCAAATTAGAACAGGTAACAGGAGAGTACAGTGGCTAAGATTTCCTTTAGAATCTGTGTAAGAGCTGGGACTTCTAACATTCCAGCTCATAATTACTAAGCTGGTAATCTAGTTGTACAGAAGCCCCCATTCTCGAACTTCCTGTGGCGGCTTCATGATGTAAGTCCATAGCTTATGAAGAGCAAGAAATCTCACTTAGCCAAGTTCTGATGGACATTGTGACTCACAGGCTGTGGCACTCTCCTGAAATAAGCAAACTGAGGAAACCAGACAGTGTTCCATGGTAGCATTGGAGAATTACCACGTAACTCAACAGTGTCCTAAAACAACAGGGTTGAGTAGGTCACATTTCTTTGTAATACAAGGTCTAATATGAACAGTTCTCAAACTTAACTGAATTAGCAAATGTGACTTAATTTCATTTCCCAGTACTCTGCACTCTTATTACAAAACAAGTCCTTTCTCTCTCTTCCATGCATAGAATAGAGAGTCACTGGAGGGGTAGGACAAGGGGAAAATCCAGAAGCTTAAAAAACTGCCAAGGAGAAGCAATCAAAATGGCTGTTTTGAGTGCTTAGTTTTTTTTTTTTTTGGTACCAGGGATTGAACTCAAGGGCATTCAACCACTGAGCCACATCCCCAGCCCTATTTTGTATTTTATTTAGGGATAGGGTCTCACTGGGTTGCTTAGTGTCTCACTTTTGCTGAGGCTGGCTTTGAACTAGTGATCCTCTTGCCTCAGCCTCCCGGGCCACTGGGATTATAGGCATGTGCCAACTGTGCCCAGCCTCGAGTGCTTGGTTTTTAGTTCTGGCTTTGCCACTTAATGTGACCTGGAGCAAGTAACAGAATCTCACTGCACCTCAGTTTCCCCTTCTGTAAAATGGGAACAAGGAATTATGAACATGACATACTGTTTTTCAGACTACATGTGATAACATGTGCATTTAAAAGAAACTCAGTATTATCACTTGTTATTTAAGTGCCAAGTGTCCTGGCCCCCAACATGTGAAAGGTTTGGTCATTAGCATGTGGCATTGTTGGGAGGTGGTAAAACCTTTAGGAGGTAGGGCCTGGTGGGAGGAAGTTAGGTCATTGGGGTTGTGTCCTTGAGGGAATACTGGGACCCCAATTCCTCCTTTCTTTCCTGGTAGCCATGAGGTGAGCAGCTTCCTATGACATGTGCAAACGAAGCTGGTCTCATGATATACTACTTGCCACAGGCCCAAAGGCAACAGGCCAATAAACCCTCCAAAACTGTGAGCCAAAATAAACCTTTCCTTATCAGTGGATTATCTCAGGTATTTTGTTACAGCAATGGAAAGTTGACTAATACATGAAGTAACTGGCTGAACTTATGAGACTCAGACATACTCAAGGCACTATAGAGAAAGTTCCCTTTGCTATGCAAAGATTTAATAGTGTTATTTATGCATTTATATACAGTGTCAAAAGAAAGTGAGTGGTAAGCTGGGTTTGGTGGCACATACCTGTAAAGCCAGCAACTTGGGAGGCTGAGACAGGAGGATTAAGTTCAAGGCCAGCTGTAACAACTTAGTAATCAGCTGGGTGTTGTGGTGCACACCTGTAATCCCAGTACTTTGGGAGGCTGAGACTGGAGAATTGTGAGTTCAAAGCCAGCCTCAGCCGGGCGCGGTGGCTCAAGCCTGTAATCCCAGCACTTAGGGAGGCTGAGATAGGAGAATCGCAAGTTCAAAGCCAGCCTAAGCAACGGCGAGGCGCTAAGCAACTCAGTGAGACCCTGTCTCTACATAAAACACAAAATAGGGCTGGGGATGTGGCTCAGTGGTCAAGTACCCACCGAGTTCAATCCCCAGTACACACACAAAAAGAGTGTCTCAAAAATGAAAGTGCCCCCGAGAGTTCAATCCCCTAGTACCAAAAAAACAACAACAAAACAAAAAACAAAACCCACCAGAACAAAAAAAAAAAAAAAAACAAAACATCAAAAACCCCCAAAGAAACAAACAACTTTGTTAAAGTAAAGCTGATAAATTTAAATCCTCAAAAGTAGACTTTTTTTCTCACAGGGAAAAAAGCCATTGAAGTCAAAGATCTTGTGAGAAATGACAAAACTTCTGGGGACATAGTTTAATGGTCTTTTCCCAAGAAATAAGAGAATTTCTTTTTCATAGATAAAATCAGAATTTTTGCTTAACCCAAACAGAGATAAGGTAATTAATATGATTTTTCATGTTCCAAATATGGGAAATCTTAACTATACAATCATAACTTTTAAAATTAAAATTTCTCTTAGTTGGCTAACATGCAGTCATTAGTTAATACGGCTGGCTTTACTTCTTTCTCTTGATGTATCAATCTGACAACACAATCTGTTTGAAAGCAAAATTAGGTAAAACAAGAATGATGGAAAAATCGCAAATGTACTGGAATATTGGTTAGCTCCTGTTTTCATGTAATTTTTCTGTTAATTATACCCAATGGACAAAGTTAAAACACACATCTCTTTCCTAAGATTTATGTAGGACTACATCTCTATGAAGTAAATCCATGTGGTTGGGGCAGGATCAAGTTTCATCTGTGTTGAATGCTTGTCTTATTACTAAAGCAAGGTCTCCATGTGTCTCAGCAATGGTACCTTTTCTCTTTCTTTTTTAGGCTTAAGGAGTCAAAAACAATGCCTTTCTCAGTACTTTCTGAGGTTCATTTATCAAATGCGCTCATAGGCAGTTTCAGTGTGTAAGAAACAATGCAAATGATGGGGCTGGAGTTGTGGCTCAGTGGGTAAAGCACTTTCCTGGCATGTGTGAGGCCCTGGGTTTGATCTTCAGCACTGCATATAAATAAATAAAAGATCCATTGACAACTAAAACAAAAATATATATATTAAAACAAAACAAGAAACTGCAAATGAGTTCACTAAGCCACCAAGTTGAGTACAGAAGCCACTGACTCATGCTAGAGATCATTGGGATTACCTCTTGGGTTTGTTGTTTGCCTTGTCTACAATATAGAAGTAAAAATTAGGGGCTGGGATTGTAGCTCAGTGGTAGAGCGCTTGCCTTGCATGCGTGAGGCACTGGGTTCGATCCTCAGCACCACATAAAAATAAATTAGAGATATTGTGTCCATCTACACCTAAAAAAAAAAAAATTAAAAAAAAAAAAAAAAGTAGTAAAAATTATGTGTTCTGCTCCTTTAGAATGCCTGAAGAGAAAAACTTTCCTCTATCTCAACCTAGGTGGTGATCTTTGATAGCTGAGCTTCTCACTGACAAGTCTAGTCTCTTCCCTTCCATAATGCTAAAGAAACTGTCCTTATCTTAACTTTAAAGTAGATAGAAAGCTGGAGCTGGAAGGGACCTTAAATGATCTGAACTTTTCACCCTGTGCTTCCCTGACTCATGTACAACACAACCACCTGATAATTCAATAAATCTTTTTAGAAACAATAGCATAAGACAAAGAAACCAAAATCCTCCAATATTTGATTCCAGAAAATTGGAGAATTGTTAGCACAGGAACCTAATCCATACTATTAAGAACTATTACGCGCCTGATACTTCCTAGAATTAGGACTCCAGGGATTGTCTGTTATCTTTTGTAGTGCTATAATTTTTTTCCAGTCCAAGGATTTATCTGAACATTGAACATTCATTCAATACAAAAGACTGACTCTATGAACTTGAAAATGGTCCTTATACAAAGTGATTTTTAAAAACCTTTGAGTCATTAATAACCAGGGTCAACACATCTAGAAACATCACTTATCATCAATATAAGAATTCAAAAGCAAATAAACTGGAGCTTGTATTTAAAAACGAAGTGGTAATGTCCATTGCCAGAAGTAGAAAAGACTCAAAGGGACAGCAACACTTAGCTACTTCTGAGGATATACTAGATAACTTTTAAATATAAGCTACAGTTCAGCAGCTTTTAAAATTTCATGTTTATTCATATTTTTCAAAATATATGTACATAAAAAAAGGAAGATTTACAACAGGAAAGATTGCCTTACATGCAACACAAATTCCAATGAACGCATGATGGGATCACACATGATTCTGATCTATTTCAAGCCAATCTTCTCAAGTCCATTTCCCAGCCATACTTAAGCTGCAGAAGGGATCCCAGGAGACAATGCAAGTGGAATGAATATAAAACAAACACTTTTTGCTTCTGGCCAGCTCTCAAGGGGCCAGAAGATATACACCAAAAAGTTTAAGACAATTAAAATGTCAAGTGCCACAGGGAAGATAAATGATAACCAGAAATTGGTATTTCTCAAGTAGAAAGCTAGTGCTATTTAACACAACTTCACAACACTAAAACAAATACAAATAAAAAAGGGTTAGGTAGTAGGGCTTCATTTGCTTTTTTTTCCTTTTTCTTTTTTTAATATCTCAAAAAAGAAGCCACTTGCTTAATATCAAAAGTGCTATGGAAAGAAAGGAGGGGGAAAAATACCCACAAATGAATCTGGAGTCTAGTTTATTTTAGCAAATTGTATGTTTTTCCACTTAACATTTCTACATTAGCAGTGCTGTAATTCTCCAACGTTTCCTTATAAAAAAAGGCAAAGAGGAAGTGACAACTCATGCTCCAAATATTCAAAAATATATTTTTAACATTTGATCAAGAAGATTTTTATATATTTTGATTTTTGGTAACATAGGTGACACCAGAAATTAAATTCAATACAGTCCTATAATTCTCCTTCAGTCAAAAACCAAGTGGTGCAGAGAACTTGTGCTTGCTGTTAAGAGAATGCAATGCTCTCTGGGCCAGTGGAAAACACCTAGAGGTTGGTCAATGTGAGAAGTGAGAAATGACCCAAAGAAGTCGTGCATTTTCAAAATCTCATGAGCTCGTACTCTTGGGCTTATTTCCAAAGCTAAGTTGTCTGTGTTTACAGTTGGAGAGAAAGGATTAGTGGAGTGAGTTTTATAAATAAGATTAATTTTTATAGCCACAGTTGGTGTCTCCAGGCAGGAGGCTTTACAGTGCAGTCAGTGCTGTACTGCCTCCTTTTTACTTCCAGCACCTGACCAGCATCCTATTCTTGATGCTTTCTACAAATATAAAATTCTTTGCAACTGTTTAGATAAAACTGGGAGGAGGAAAAATAACAATAGGAGTTGGGGTAGGGGAAGCAAAAAGGGCAAGTATAGATTATATAGTTTAGGCAAGTTCAGGATTATTGCAGAAATTAAAATGACTGAGGGAGGGGGCAGGCACCAAGAACAGCACCTAAAGCTAACAATGCCTAAATTGGTTTATTTATGTTCCCTCCCCACAATAGTTCATACGGGAGGAAAAAAGTGTAATTTTATAAGCATCAAAACTAAAACAAATGCACACTGACCTTATAAAATAAGATTCTCAATTTCATCATGATACCCTTTTTTCCTATAAAATTTACTTTTTTGCTTTGAAAGACTTCTTCATGGTGGATTTTCCCTTGCCAGGTGATTTTACTTCCTTTCTTGAATTTGCTGCAGGCTTCTTTGAGGAGTTACCACTAGGTTTCTTGATGGCTGAAGGTGAGGGTCTGGCTTTCTTGGCAGGAGTTTTGGCCTTAGGAGGAGCTTTCTTGGGTAGGGACCTAGCTTTTCCCCGCTGGGCAGCTGGAACTTTAGGTGTAGGCTTGGACCCTCTTTGTTTCATGGATGCAGCCTTTGCTGGGGACTTGGCTGGGGTTTTCTTCTGCAACCTGTGAGAACAAAGACTAAAGGCAGTCAGTACATGAGAGATTTCATTTTGCCAGGACAACCAGATGCTTTGCCTAAAGAGATACAGAAAACATCCAAATCACCAATGTT
>PVHX01004519.1:12476-57408 GCA_004024805.1 Geosciurus inauris | reverse complement strand
CACAAAAGAGGGCTGGGGATGTGGCTCAATAGTCGAGTGCCTGAGTTCAATCTCCAGTATCCAAAAAATAAATAAATAAATAAAAATAGGAATGTGGTTTAATTTTTCACTAGAGATTTTACTAAAATTGTGTAAAATTCAACCAATCCATGGAAATCTGCACGTAACTTCATGACATTTTCCTACAAAAATATAGAACTATTTTTTCTTTGAATAACTATGACTATGTATAGGTTTGACAAAAGAGCACATTACATGTTCACACTGTTTCACATTTGGAGTTCCTGAATTTTCAGATATATTCAGAACCTGGAAAGGATTGTGACTGGTTACAACACTCCTCTGCCTTCATTTCCCCTATTAGTGCCATTTCAGCTCCAGGAAACCTACTATCCTGACATAACAAAGGATTTCACACATCCACACCTTCTCTTAGGAGGTGGCTCTTCATCCTCAGAGTCTTCTTCTGATGACTCATCTTCATCTTCATCCTCATCTTTAGAATCATCTGGCTCTTTCTTTGGAAACAGAACTCCTGGGCTAAAAAAAAAAAAGGTAAAACTGAAGTCCCATAGAGGACAAGAAAAATAATGTGAACCTGGATGCTCTTCCTGGACATTCCCCACTTTTGTCCACCTTCTCTCAGTAATGTCAAGTTAGGTTACAAATGTAAGGTTATAGCCAGGAGCACTGATGCACCCCTGTAATCCCAGCTACCCTGAAGGCTGAGGCACGAGGATCACTAAGTTCAAGATCAGCCTGGGAAAAGTAGTGAGACCCTGTCCTATAATGAAAAGGGGCTGGGAACATTGTTCAGTTGTAACAGTATTTGCCTAGCATGCATGACACCCTGGGTTCAATCCCTAGTACCACACACACAAAAATCAGATTACAACTTAACTTATTTTAAACACACACAGTCAAGACAAAACTTTAAAGACTCAAGCCTTTATCTTATTCCCTACCCCCTAGCATTTAATAAAACTGATCCTTACTCATCTATTTAGTAAGCAATTATTAAACTCCTGAGATGTCTAGCACTGTATGAGGCAGAATTACACAGCAGTAATGGTCTGCAGCGCAGTGCACATCTTCTGCCTTCATAGTAACAGCAAAAGACCTCAAAGTCCAAGTGTCTCCAAAGGGTTAAAGAAATTCAGCAAGGATCCTCTCCTTTTTTGCCGTTAATGGTAGAAATCTTGATCCCTTTGATTAATATGTCCTTAAATTAGAACTATGATTAAATTTATCGCTTAAAATTCAAATAATATGCATTCAACCAAGTAACATCTATTGTGTTTGCACACAAAGAGTAACATAATAAAGTAATACTGGACTGCTGCTAAACTAGGATCTTAGTGGGACCTGCCAGGTACTTTATTAGAAATGAAAGCGTAAGACTTGGGAGGCGAATGCAGGAGGATCCCAAGTTTGAGGCCAGTTGGGCAACTTAGCAAGATGTTGCCTCAAAAAGGGGTAGGGGTGCCAGGTGGGGTGGAGCAGGCCTGTAATCTCAGCAGCTTGGGAGGCTGAGGCAGGAGGATCTCAAGTTCAAAGCCAGCCTCAGCAACTTAGTGAGAATCTGAGCAACTCAATGAGACCCTGTCTCTAAATAAAAACAAAAAAGGGCTGGGGATGTGGCTCAGTCGTGGAGTGCTCCTGAGTTCAATCCCTGGTATCCACCCCACAAAAGGGCTACAGGTGTAGCTCAGTTGTACAGCAACTGGGTTTGATCCCTAATGCCACAAAAGGCCGGGGGGGGGGAGGGGGAGGAGGGGGGGGCGCTGTTAACATTCAAGGATCTCAAAGAATCTGATGCATGATTAATCATAATTAATAATAAACTCCAGAAGGGTAGTAAAAACTTCTGTTCCATGAGAACCATTCTACTCCAAAGTGATACTGCTATAGGTCTTATTTTCAAATGTTTCCAGTTCAGTGTGTTCAGTTTAACAATAACTAGAATCTGATTAAATTCACAAGGACCAATACTTCATATTAAGAGCTAAGTGCTCACCTGGGGTAATATGGAAAACAGAGTTGGAACGTGCCACTGAATCCTTTACCAGAGATCTGCTCCATCCACCCATTCTTTTCACATTTCTGTAGAGTTTTCTTCAGCAAATGCACTGAACAAAAAATTTAGGAAGAAAGTTATGTATTTATTCATATTTGGTAATTCTCTCGATCACCATTAGATGCCCACCAATTCAATGTCCCAATGTAGACAGTAATTAACATGTGTTAGGTGACTCCTTGTGATCAAAGGTATTAAATTAGTTCACTAAACACTTAGTGCCCCCAAATTTGGCAAAAGTTAGTTGGGCATGGTGGCACACGCCTGTAATTCCAGCAGCTTGGGAGGCTGAGGCAGGAGGATTGCGAGTTCAAAGCCAGCTTCAGCAAAAAGGCACTAAGTAACTGAGTAAGACCCTATCTCTAAATAAAATACAAAATAGGGCTGGGGACCTAGCTCAGTGGCTGAGTGCCCCTGAGTTCAATCCACAGTAAGCCCCGCCCCTCACCCAAAAGTTAAATTAACAATGAAAAGACACATTAGAGACCACTGAGCCAAATCCCTCATTTCACAGCTGAGACTGGTTCAGTAACTTCTAACACATAAATGGTTAAGAACAGACCTGAGACAAAATATTTCATTATTTCCACTCATTTAAACATCCATTATATACCCACAGGTATCAATAATCATCTAAGAGAATTATCTATAAAGCTGAAAAGAACAAAGTCCTCACAAGTCTGTGAACAGTAACAAAATAATAATGTGGATCCCGAAGACCTCATCAATTCTCATCTTTTATACAAAGGCATATCAAAAACATATTATGCACTTTGGGAGGTTGAGACAGGAGGATCGCAAGTTCAAAGCCAGCTTTAGCAACAGCAAGGTGCTAAGTGACTCAGTGAGACCCTGTCTCTAAATAAAACACAAAATAGGGCTGGGGATATGGCTCAGTGGAAGAGTACCCCTGAGTTCAATCCCCAGTACAAAAAAAAATCATATATCATGAGCTGGGTGCGGTGGCACATGCCTGTAATCCCAGCGGCTTGGGAGGCTGAGACAGGAGCATTGAGTTCAAAGCCAGCCTCAGTAACTTAGGGCCCAAACAACTGAGAACCTGTCTCTGAAAAAAATACGAAGTAGGGGTGGGGATGTGGCTCAGTGGTCGAGTACCCCTGAGTTCAATCCATGGTACCAAAACAAAAAACAAAAAACAAAAAACAACAAACCACCCCACAAAAAAACAGCTGCAAAATCAGTGAAACTGAAGAGATTAAGGTTACATTCATCTTTTCTTACCACACTTGGCCAAAAGGGAAAATCACAAACACAATATATATTTTAAGTATAGTAGGGAAAAGATAAAAATACCAATTTACAAAGTAGGTAAAAAAACAAAAACAAAAACAGTAAGCATTATTTCATAATGTTAAAAAAAATACATACTGCATGTTAATATGTTAAGTCAATGTTGAGACTTTAATATTACCTTCTTTTTTTTTTCAAGGTTGACTTTTTTTATCATAACTTTATTTTTATTTATTAGTTTATATGTGGTGCTGAGGATCGAACTCAGTGCCTCAACCGCACTAGGCAAGCCCTCTACCACTGAGCCACAACCCCAGCCCTAATATTACCTTCTTATACTTAATAGTCTGTTTTGCATTTTCTGTTACTTAACTCCCATATTCCTCACCCTACATTCTGGTGTCTATTCTAATCTCAAATCACTTCCTCCCGGGGTAAATATAATTTGTTGAAACAAAATACTTTGTTATAGGGCTTAAGTCAGTAAGAAATATTCTAAGCAGTTAAGTATGCCACTGGCTTTGTTTAAAGGTGAAATTATATGTTTTGTGGTAAACATTCAGAAGTAGGAAAAAATATACAATTGAGGTATTTTGAACCCAGAGATTTATCTAAATTACAATAAAAATAAATATCTGAGAAACCTTTACAGCAAAGTGAAATCAACTTCCGATCTACCACTTGAAATAAAGATAAGCCTTGATGATTTTTCTTTTCGTAAATGATAAATTTTTAAAGCTACGACTTCTTGGTTTTTCAGTCAGTAGTTAATGCTTTGACACAAGTAGCAACATCTCTAGGTTTTTCTTGTCCTTCCCACCCGCCAAGAAAACTCTCCTGATCCCAGTTAAATGTACACAACTCTGACTCTTACTTTGATAGTTAGAATTGGTCCCTGGGTGGTTCTCCAGGACATACTTCTTCAGAGCAGTAGTGGAGCAAGTCTTCGGCTCATTCATGGCAGCAATGGCAGACAAGATTGCATATTCCATCAGGCTTCCACCAAGCAGGGGTTTCTCCCCTGATTTCTTCAGCTGTTTTCCAAGGAGGAAGAGAAAAGCATCAAGACAACACTCTCCCAAAGCAGGTCAAGACAAGACTCCTCTGCACCAGGTGGGTCGGAGTTCCTGCATTAGCACAGATACGTTTTACAATAAATTGTCAGGTTAGGGAATTTCTCTTCCCATTTACCAGGTATTCAGTCTAACTGAGGAGTCCCAACCCCTCTTATGGATATTTTCTCCTTCCATCTACCCCTCTATCCACCTCCATCCAACCTAACCCAGAGATACCTACAACTTTATCCCAATAAGTAGGTTAACTTGCTATCCCCACAGAAAATACTTCCTTTACTGAATCTGAAAAATGAAATAATTATAATAAACAGCCTTTTTAATTCTATAAAGAAAACAAAAGAAAATTCTGATACATATTAAGGGTATCATAAATAGAAAATTACATAGCATTTTTCAAGGCTGAAAAACTGAGGAATGAGATTAGCACCAATAAGCAAAACAGGTGAAGAAGAAAATGAGGGATGCTCTATAAAACCCCTACAGGTTCCTGAGAACCTTTCAGAGGACCTTAACTATTTTCATGTGATCTGCCTGTTTTACTGTGTTGACATGTGCACTGATGGTCATTAAAACTGCTATCATGGTACCACAAATCAAGGTGGACACAGAAAAGTGTACAAGTAGTCACTGTCATCTTCACCGCTACATACTTATGGTTTACAAAAAAAAAGACTGGTTTCACGTAGGAATTCCCTTGATGTAGTAGTTACAATTATTTTATTTAAATCTCAACATGCAAGTGCACGCCTTTTCAATATTTTACAGGATGAAAGGGAAGAATATGTAAAGCACATCTGCTGCATATGGAGGTATGACAGTGACTGTAAATTAAAGTACCTCTGTGAGTGAGTTGTCAGCTGAACCAGCCACACTTTTATGGAATATCCTTTTTACTTGAAGGAACTGAGATAAACTATGGTTGTTCAAACTTTAGGGTGGGCTAGTCATAGTCTTGAAAATGAATTAAGTGAGCCTGTCACTTTAAGCCAAACTTTCAAGAGAAAATCTGACTTGTGGAAAACCTGCATCTCTCACTGTGAGCTTGCTATCTTCCTAAGGCTTAAGTACTGTTCTTATGAGATCCGTGGTTGATACTGATTTTTGTTGTTATACCATGAAATGTCAACATTTGAAAAATCTGCATAACTCAGCAAATCATTATTTTTTAAATGACCAGTGCACTGTTATGTGATTATGCATGGTTAAAAGATCCATTCAAACATCCAGACAGACCAATGAATTTTATGAAAGAGTGTACACAAAGGTCATGGCAACTAATATTTAAGGCATTACCACAAATATCAGTGTAACAGACACTTAACAGAAAAAAATAACACAAACCACATAATTATCTCAAATGACATAGAAAAAGCATTTGCCAAATCCAAAGTCCATTCACAATAGATATTCCCAATGAACTAGAACAGAGCTTTCTCTTTTTGGTACCAGGGATTGAACTCAGGGGCACTTGACCACCGAGCCACATCCCCAGCCCTATTTTGTGTTTTATGTAGAGACAGGGTCTCACTGAGTTGCTTAGCGCCTCGCCTTTGCTGAGGCTGGCTTTGAACTTGCAATTCTCCTGTCTCAGCCTCCCTAAGTGCTGGGATTACAAGCGTGAGCCACAGTGCCTGGCTTAGAACAGAACTATCTTAACTGATGCAGGCATCTAAAAAACCTACAACTAACACAATGATGAAAGACTAAATGCTTTCTAAGGGAACAAGGCAAGGGTGTCTACTCTCACACTTCTATTCAACATGGCACTAGACACTATTAAGAATTAGACACGCAAAAGAAAAAGTCGTCAAGATCAGTGTGACTACATTACTGTGACTGACTGTTATTTTCTGAAGGTGGCCACAACATTCTCTTTTCATTCCATTTGCTTTTCAGCAATGCATCCTTGTCACTGGCTCCCTCCATCAGAAGCTGGAAAGTATTCCTACACCCTCTTCAATCTGGGCAAATGGGGTGTGAACCTTTAACTAAAAGAATATGGTAGGAGTGATACTGTGCTACTTCCAAGACAAGCTCTTTCCTGGCTTTGCAGTTTCTACCTCTTCCCTTCTGGGAGCCAGCCACCATGTGAGAAAAGTCATGATCCTGCAACCACCATGCTGGTGAGGAGCCCAAATCACATGGAGAGATTCAGAGGATCAGACACCATGGGGAAAGAGGGAGAGTCAGAGATCAAGGAGCACCAAGATGCCAGACATGTGAGTGAAGAAGTCATCTTTCAAATGGACCCTCCAGTGTAGCTGTCCTTGCTGCCCACTTGAATTCCAGAAATACTTAAAATGAAATAAATGAAAGGTATTTTGCAATGAAAAAAAAAGACATCAAGATTGGAAAGGAAGAAGTACAATGGTCTCTGCAGATAACATTATCTTGGATGTAGAAAATTCTAAGGAATCTACCAAAACAAACAAACAAAATCCTATTATAAGTAAATGAGTTCATCAAGGTCAGGATACAAAATCCCTAGATAAGCCAACTGTACTTCTGTAGTTTAGCAAGAACAATCTGAAAACGAAATCAAGAAAAACCCTTTCATACCTTATAGCTCAGGAATACTCAGAAATAAATTTAACAAAATAAATTGAAGACTGTGGACTAAAAACTATAATGCTGCTGAGAGAAATTACAAAAATGAAAAGACCTTTATGATTTATGGATTGGAAAATTAGACAAAAAGTAAAGATAATAATTCTCCCCCAAATGATCTATAGGTTCAATACAATTCCTTACCAAAATCTCAGCTGGCATTTTTTTTCACAAGTCAAACATTCTTTTTTTTTTTTTTTAAATATTTTTTATAGTTGTTGACAGACCTTTATTTTATTTATATGTGGTGCTGAGAATCGAACACAGTGCCTCATACATGCGAGGCAAGCGCTCTGCCACTGAGCCACAACCCCAGCCCCAAGTCAAACATTCTTTAAAAAGAAAAAAAAAAGGGGGGCTGGGGTTATGGCGCAGTGCTAGCGTGCTCGCCTAGCACGCAGGAGGCACTGGGTTCGATCCTCAGCACCACATAAAAATAAAATAAAGCTATTGTGTCCACCTACAACTAAAAAATAAATATTGAAAAAAAAAGAAAAAAAAAAAGGATTTACAATTCCAAATTTCAAAATTCACTATAAATCTACAGTCATCAAGACAGTGGTACCAACATTAAGGATTTGCAGGGCTGGGGATGTGGAGTGGCAGAATGCTTGCTTGGCATGTGTGAGGCCCTGGATTCACTCAGCAGCACTAGGGGAAAAAAAAAGACAAAGAAAAAGAAAAAGAAAAAGAAAATAAATAAATAAAAGAAAGAAAAAAAGTTCTGATCAATAGAACAGAACTGAAAGTTCAGAAATAAACCTTGTATTTATGATCAATTGATCTGTGATAAGATGTCAAGGTAATTCAACAAGGGACAATCTTTTTCAATGCTGCAGGAACAACTGGATATCAAAGTGCAAAAAGATGAATTATACCCTTACTTCAAACTATAACCAAAACTCAATATGGATCACAGACCTAAATCTAAAGACTAAAACTATAAAACCTATAAAGGAATCTATAAAACTCCTAAAACATGAGTAAAATTTTTGTGACTTTAAGTTAGGTAACAAATACTAAAGATCAATATTACAAATAATTTTAAAAATTGATAAATACAACTTCATGAAAATTAAACACTTGTGCTTCCAAAGATACTATTAATAAAGTCACAGAAGCCAGGCGCGGTGGCGCAAGCCTGTAATCCCAGCACTTAGGGAGGCTGAGACAGGAGAATCGCGAGTTCAAAGCCAGCCTCAGCAATGGCGAGGCGCTAAGCAACTCAGTGAGACCCTGTCTCTACATAAAACACAAAATAGGGCTGGGGATGTGGCTCAGTGGTCGAGTGTCCCTGAGTTCAATCTCCAGTACCAAAAAAAATAAATAAATAAAGTCACAGAATAGGAAAAAATATTCCCAAGTCATATACCTGACAAGAGACTTTTATCTAGAACAAAGAACTCTAGACTGGGCATGGTGGCACATACCTGTAATACCAGTGTCTCAGGAGGCTGAGAGGGGAGGATTGCAAGTTCAAAGCCAGCCTCAGAAAAAGCAAAGTGCTAAGCAACTCAGTGAGACTCTGTGTCTAAATAAAATACAAAAATAGGGCTAGGGATGTGGCTCAGTGGTCAAGTGCCCCTGAGTTCAATCCCTGGCACCCCCCCCCCTCAAAAAAAAGAACTCTCATAACAAATAACTTTGTTTTTAAAATGGGCAAAAAGAGGGGCTGGGGCTATGGCTCAGCGGTTGAGCGCTTGCCTCGCATATGTGAGGCACTGGGTTCGATCCTCAGCACCACATAAAATAAATAAAGATATTGTGTTCATCTACAACTAAACAAAATATTAAAAAAAATAATAATAAAAAAAAATAAAATGGGCAAAAAGATCTGAATAGACATTCATCAAAGAAACTAACTGCCAATAAGTGCTCACCATCAGTAATCACTAGGGAAACGCCAATCAAAATTATATCCACTAGTATGGCTAATAATAAAAAGAATAACAACAGATGTTGGCAAGAATACAGATAAACAGGAACCTTTATACATTGCTGATGGCAGTCACACTGCCAATTTCTTAAAACATAAATTTACCCTGTAGCCCAGCAAGACTATTCCTAGATATATATCCCAGCAAAATGAAAACATATCTGCAGCTGAAGTCCTAACATTTGGGAGATTGAGGCAGAAGGATTTCAATATTGAGGCCAGCCTCAGCAATTTAGCAAGACCTCGCCTCAAAATTCAAAAATAAAAGATGCTGGGGATATAGCTCAGTGGTAAAGTGCCCCTAGGTTCAATTCCCAACACTGACAAAAAGAAAGGAAGAAAGAGAAAGAGCATGTTTGTACAAGAACTTGGACATAAACATTCACAAGCAAAATTCACAACTTAAGCAAAAAAATAGAAATAATCCAAATATCCATTAACTCATGAACAGATACAGAAATGCTGGATCCACACAGTGGAGTACTATTTGGCAATGAAAAAGTGCAGATAGGGGCTGGGGATGTGGCTCAGTGGTAGACTAGTTGCCTGGCATATGTGAGGCACTGAGTTCAATTCTCAGCATCACATAAAAATAAATAAAATGAAGGTATTATGCCCACCTACAAAATAAAAATAAAAGTGCAGATATATGCTACAACACACAAAGTTAAAAAAGCTAGACACAAAAGGCTATCTAATGAATGGTTTCACCTCTACATGAAATATGCATAATCTATACAAAAATGTGTAAATCTACAGAGAAAGCAGACAACCAGGATGCCTGAGGCTAGGCATGGCAATGTTAAGTGACTACAAATGGGCACAAGGGATCTTTTTTTTTTTTTGGTACTAGGGATTGAACTTTGAACTCAGGGACACTCAACCACTGAGCCACATCCCCAGCTCTATTTTGTGTTTTATGTAGAGACAGGATCTTACTGAGTTGCTTAGTGAGCCTCGCTGTTGCTGAGACTGGCTTTGAACTCGCGATCCTCCTGTCTCAGCCTCCTAAAGTGCTGGGATTATAGGTGTGAGCCACTGAACCCAGCTGCAAGGGATCTTTTTTGGGCACTAGAAATGTCCCAAATTCAACAGTAACACAACTGTAAATTCATTAAAATCCACTGAATTATAAATTTTAACGTAAGCTGAGTGTATCTTAACTTACACAGTAAATTATACCTCAATAAAGCTTCAAAACCACCAACCTACCATTTGTAGACTTCTGGTAGGATAAAAGAACAATCAATATCCACAACTTGGGCTGGGGCTGTAGCTCAGTGGTTGAGCGCTTGCCTAGCATGCGTGAGACACTGGGTTTGATCCTCAGCACCACATATAAATAATAAATGAATAAAATAAAGATTCTTTAAAAAAAAATACCCACAACTTTCTGAAAGTTCTCTTAATATACTCCACCTTTTTCTAACTGTATTTCTGCGTGAGGCTGGATGTTCTTCATAGACCCCAAATACATTGGAACAGATACCAGTTATCTGTTAAAGCTAGATATTAAGGATATTTGCAAAAAATATAAAAAGTGCTCCTCTCTTCATTAACAAAAGTTTTGAGGGAAAAGAGTTATTTTTCATGACAAATGTATTATTAATGTTAACATATGATGGGCGCACTCATTTTTAAAAAAATTTTTTTGTAGTACCGGGGATTAAACTCTGGGGCACACTACTGCTGAGCTACAACCCCAGTACTTTTTGAGACTGCATCTCATTAAGTTGCAGAGTCTGGCCTCCGACTTGTGATCGTTCTTCTTCAGCCTCCTAAATCACTGGGATTACACGCATGTGTCACTATGCCCAGTTACTTTTATTAATTTTAAATGAAGTAATAAGTGTTTTAAAACTTTCTCATTTTTAATTTCTAATACAATAAATACTGCTATTGGTATAACCCACATCAACAAAAACTCTAGCTGGGTGCGGTGGTGCATGCTTGTAATCTCAGCAACTTTGGAGGCTGAGGCAGGAGGATTGAAAGTTCAAGACCAGCCTCAGTAACTTAGCAAGGCTCTAAGCAACTTTGTGAGACCTTGTCTCAAAATTTAAAAAAATAAAAAGGGCTAGGGGTGTAGTTCAGTGATAAAATGCCCCTGGTTTCAATCTCCAGTACCAAAAAACAAAACAGAACAACTGTTTGGGTTCCTCAATACAATTTTTTGATTATAAAGAGGACCTGAAACCCAATTCTTTGGCTTCTAACCTGGAATGTCCCCGAAGCACCTTTGCCAGTTATTTGTTCTAACTGTCCTCTCTCTACTGCTCTCTGCAGAGCATTCTTCAACAGCTGAGGCCTGCAGGGGGAAAAAAAAAAAGTAATAAATACATCAATGAAAGAAAAATTTAAAGATCAAGGGTTATTTCCTGATCTAAAGTTTTGATTCTTCTTATATAATAGTACTTTGTTAAAATGGACAAAAAGTTAATACCAAATTGCTGGCATCCTTTCTATTTTTTCCCCCAAGTACCATACAGAACCAATTTTCAAACTGTTAAAGCACCTCAAAAAATTATCACTAGTCCACAACAGTGACATGCTTTAACAATTAAGCAAAGGATGGATACCTTTGCTTTTTGAAATGAGGTCTTGCTGTGTTGCCTAGGCTGGAGAGAAGTTTTGGTTGGTCATATCTATCAAATGCAATTGATCATGTTTGACTAATGACTTGGCAGCACAATTGTAAAAGGTCATACTGGAGACAACAAGGACATTTGAACATGGACTGGGTATTAGATATTAAGGAATTATTAGTTTTGTTAGGAATGACACTGGTATGATAGTTCTTTATTTTGTGTGTATTTTGAAAATGTTCAAAATTAAATGTTTACAAAGTAGTAAAGGCTCTTTCCACCATATGGTGACACAATGAAAGGGCACCTGCCTACAACTTGGAAAAATAACACAGCAGTCAAGATAGGCCTATGGTGATGGCCTTTGAGTAAAAACCCGAAGTAAAGCAATTAGCAAAGTGAATTGAGGAGGAAAAACCTTTCAGGCAAAGGAAATAGCAAATGTAAAGTCTGTGAGGTCAGGGAAAAAGGAAACAGCAATAGTTGAAGTCAGAGAAGCAATGGGCTGTTTTAAAGACTCTTGCTTTATTATTATTATTATTTCTTTTTTTTTTTAAATTTTTTTTTAGTTGTAGATGGACACAATGTCTTTATTTTATTGCTCTGTATGTGGTGCTGAGGATGGAACCCAGGGCCTCATGCATGAGAGGCAAGCACTCTACCACTGAGCTACAATCCCAGCCCCCTATTATTATTATTATTAATTTTGTATGATGTGAATAACCTCTCCCAATAGTATTTGTATTATGGTGCTACATATTTGATAACGACCTTTTGATGTTGGGAAGGAATTTTAAAAATACTGTGATTAAACTGGGTTTATTCTTTTGATCTTCATATTTTAAATAAAGCCACAGTCATTTACACAAAAGAGGAACACCTGTTCCTGGGCAAATCTTTTAAGGACAAAGATCAAAGTAAACTGCATAAGGTTTTCACATCATTTCTGTATATATTTGATACATCAATATCTGCACAAATTTAATCTTATTTTCTTGTAACTTGTGATCATTAAAAAGTGTTTGAAACTTTCTCACAGTGTGTATAATGGTATGAAAAATTCCTTTGGAGAAATGTATGTTCCTTTCATTTTTACCAATTGAAAATTCTCAGCATGGATGTGAAAAGCATTAAAATTATAACTTTGTGTACAAGATGAAACAATTCACTAAATTTGCCCCATTTTACACAAAATAAAATGTTAAAATTAAAAAAGAAAAAAGACTTGCTTTAACCGTGAGGGGGCTGGGAAGCCAATGGAGGGTTTGAGTTAGAAAGGTGACACGATCTTACAATTTGAAGTCTCACTTTGGCTGCAATGTTTAGACTGGAGGGGGCCAAGGAAAAAGCAGCAAGAAGTTACGTATTCTAATACAGATAGGATATGGTGGTAGACCTGGGCAGATTAGTGGTGGAGGTGATGACAAGCAGTCTGCTCAACAATACGTTTTATTTTTGGTATCAAGGATTTAACCTAGGGTTCTTAACCACTGAGCCTTATCCTCAGCCCTTTTTTAAGGCAGGGTCTAGCTAAGTTGCTTAGAGCTTAAGTTGCTGAGGCTGGTTTCAAAGTTGGTATCCTATTGCTTCAGCCCTCTAAATTGCTGGGATTATAGGCATGGGCCACCATGCTCAGCTTTAATGATATCTTTTAAATACAAAGCCAAATAATTGCTTACAGATGACACAGAAAAAGAGAAGAGAGTAGCACAAAGCCAAAGTTCCTAGCTTCTACAATCGGAAAGATGATGTTGCTGTTAACTAAAATAAGATGATGTGGAAGGATGCAGGGCTTTTTTTGCTGGAGTTCAGTTTTGGATACTTAAAGATCATGGTGGTGATGTTGAACGGTATCTATACATCTGAATCTGGAGTGAGAAGGGAGGTGTGGATTAGATTTATACATTTGTGAATTAATGTGTGCATAAGTAGTATTTGAAGGTTTGGAAATGAAGCAATTACTGGTGGGTATGGATAGAAAAGACAAGAGGCCTAAGGTGTAATGTAGGGGGTTATTTATATTAAAAGGCCAATGAAATCCTTACAAGGTAGAAAAGAGGGGTAGTAAGGCTTCAGTAAGACATCAGGAAGGGTAACACTCTGGAGGGTAAGTGAAAAAATGTTTCAAGCAAGGCACGGTGGCGCATGCCTGTAATCCCAGCGCTTAGGGAGGCTGAGACAGGAGGATCGTGAGTTCAAAGCCAGCCTCAGCAATGGCGAGGCACTAAGCAACTCAGTGAGACCCTGTCTCTACATAGAATACAAAATACAGCTGGGGATGTGGCTCAGTGGTCGAATACCCCTGAGTTCTATCCCTGGTACCAAAAAAAAAAAAAAAAAAAGGGAAAGAAAAAATGTTTCAAGCAGCAATGAATCAAGTATGATATGCTGGTGAGAGGACAGAAGTTAAAGACTAAGAAATTTGCAATGTCGAAGAGACTGTGATACCAAGCGCAACGAGTAGTTCATGTAAAGCATGGGGATGAAGTGTGATGAAAGTGGTTTATATGCTGAGTGAGGTGGTGCATGCCTGTAATTGAAAGAACTTGGGAGGCTGAGGCAGGAAGACCACAAGTTCAAAGCCAGCTTCAGCAACTTAGCAAGACCCTGTCCCAAAATAAAAAATAAAAAGCGACAGAGATAGGGCTTAGTGGTTAAGTACCCCTACGGTTTAATCCTCATTATCCCACCCCATAAAAATAGTGGGTTTATGAGAAAGTAGGAAGGGAGTAAATATAGATAGGAAGTATAAACAATTCCTTTTTTTCTTTTCTTCTTTTGCAGTGCTGGGAATCAAATTCAGGGATTGCCCATGCAGGGGAAGCACTCTACCACTGAGCCAGCCACACCCTCAGGCCCAACAATTCATATTTTAAAAAAATATATATTTTTAGTTGTAGATGCACACAATACCTTGACTTATTTTTATGTGGTGCTGTGGATCGAACCCAGTGCCTTACACGTGCCAGGCAAGAGCTCTACCACAAAACTATAGCCCCAGCCCAATAATTTATATTTTTAAAACATTTTAATTGCTCTTTTGTTTGACCAAGCAAGTGTGGCTCCATTTTCAAAATATATGACAGGACTCCAGTGTAATCAGATGTAGAGAAAAGAGGGAAAAAAGAATCAAAGGAAAAAGCTATCAATAAAAAAGTCATGGATTGTGTATACGTAGAAATATGTAACAACAAATCCCATTATTATGTATAAATATAATGCTACAATAAAAATGTGGGGCTGGCATTGTGGCTCAGTGGTAGAGCGCTTACCTTGCATGCATGAAGCACTGGGTTCGATCCTCAGCACCACATACAAATAAAGATATTGTGTCCATCTACAACTAAAAAAAAATATAAAAAAAAAATGTGGAGAAGTCAAGTGCAGTGGCGCACGCCAGTAATCCCAGTAGCTCGGGAGGCTGAGGCAGGAGGATAGCGAGTTCAAAGCCAGCCTCAGCAATGGGGAGATACTAAGCAACTCAGTGAGACCCTGTCTCTACATAAAACACAAAATAGGGCTGCGGATGTGGCTCAGTGGTCGAGTACCCGAGTTCAATCCCTGGTACCAAAAACAAAAACCAAAACCAAGACCCTGTCTCAAAATTAAAAAGGGCTGGGAATCTGGCTCAGTGGTTAGGCACCCCTGGGTTCAATTCCTTGTACCAGGAACGGGGACCTGGTGGGGAGGTAGTGGATAAAGGTCTTCAGGTCACTGGCATCTTTGAGTAAATAACCCATTATTATCAGACAAAGTTTGTTTCAATGTAAGATGAAGCCAAAAAATGTTTCAAGAGACTACAGACATAGAGTACAATCACAGTGATAGCAACATGAATTCTTATGTAAACAGAGTAGAAACCTAGGAAAGGAACAAATTGAAACAAAAAACATTACTGGGGGAGGATATGGTTTCTAGTCACCAAAAGATAAGAGAATAAAGGGAAATAAAAGGGATATGTGTTTCCATCTTTAAATGCATTATACAATGCATTTCTATCCACCGTTATGTCTGACTAACCATACTTAAGGCATAAAGAAACACGGACATATCAGGTAATTAATTTCATATTTTCTGCCTTAAGATGTCCTTTTCTTTTGCATTATTTCACTCTTATGTTTGGTAGTTTCAAGACCAATAAGGGACTATCTGAAAATGTGGCTTCTGGGCTGAAAGCTAACTGCATGCCTCAGTAACCCAAGTAAATACCAGCACTAAACTACATCAGGACGATGCACATGCAGTAATGTAGAATGATCCTGAATTTAATAACCAGTCTTCCAAAGATCATCGCAACAAAGACCTTCCACAAACACACTTAAAACTCACATTCTGGGAATTACAAATTTAAATAAATTAATGTCTGCGTGAATCTACAACTGAGCAAATGTGGTATCTAAATGATCATTCCAGATGACAAAAACTATCAAAATTCTTTCAATGTTGTATAAATGAAGATATGCTACTTGTGAATAGAACTAAGCTTTACTTTATTTTTGCAAAATTGAGGATTGAACCCAGAGGTGCTCTACCACTGAGCTACATCCCCAGCCATGTTTTATTTTATTTTGAGACAGGGACTCACCAAGTTGCTGAGGCTGACCTTGAATTTGTGATCCTCATGCCACAGCCTCGAGTAGCTGGAATTACAGGTGTGAGCCACTGTGCCCAGCTTAGAGATGAATTTTATGGAAGCCTGAATTCTCTTATGCTTTCAGTTATAAATCGAAATGAAAAATGAGTATCTAAGAGGATATGGATATACAGCTGACATGTAAAGAGTTACAATCAGCCCTTTGTATCTATAGGTTCTGTAACAGGGGCTTTAACCAACTGCACATCAGAAAATATTCAGGGGGCTGGGATTGTAGCTCAGCGGTAGAGCGCTTGCCTCGCATGCGTGAGGCCCTGGGTTCGATCCTCAGCACCACATACAAAGCAATAAAATAAAGACATTATTTAAAAAAAAAAAAAAAATTCAGGGGGCTGGGGTTGTGGCTCAGTGGTAGAGCGCTTGTCTGGCATGTGTGAGGCATTGGGTTCGATCCTCAGCACCACATAAAAATAAATAAATAACATTAAAAAAATTCATAGCCTTAAAAAAAAAAAAAAAAAAAAAGAAAGAAATATTCAGGGGGAAAAAATGTGTCTTTGATTGTGTACAGACTTTTTTCTTGTCATTATTTCCTAAATCGTGCAATATAAAATCATTTACATAACATTTATATTATATAAGTCATCTAGTGATAATTTAAAGTATGCAGAAGGATACATGTGGCAATATGCAAATACTATACCATTTACTAAGAGATTTCAGTATTTGTAGACTATGGTATCAAGGGGGGGGGTCCTGAAACCAATACCCCACAAATACAGAGGGACATCTATACTCTATCAGAATCTTGTAAAAGAATATGTGGCCAGGTACAGTAGCCATGATTGTAATCCCAAGTGGCTCAGGAGGCGAAGGAAGGACAGTTGTAAATTCAAAGCCAGCCTCAGCAACTCAGTGAGACCCTGTCTCTAAATAAAATATTTTAAAAAAGGATTGGGGATGTGGCTCAGTGATTAAATGCCCCTGGGTTCAATCTTTGGTTCCAAAAACAAAACAAAACAAAACAAAAACCTAAGGAAAAAAAAAACCTGCAAAGCTCAGCTAAAAGTAACTCATCCTTCCTGAAATCGTTTTCTATACAGGTATGAGTTTGTCAGAATGAACCCAACTACTATGTATAACTATAAAACTCTAATAATTAAAAAAAAATTTTTTTAAAAAGCAATCCTTCCTGAATATTTAATCTGTCTCCTTTTTTATGAAATCATGTTTTAGAGTTCAGGTCAATGGCTAATACCTGATGTCCACTCTAAGCTTAGGATAATACTGAGAAACATATTTCCTGATGAGACTGTAGGAAGCTTCTTTAGGTTCACAGAGGCGAGTAAAGGCCAGTGGGAGGATATCCTCTAATTTTACTTGTGGTTCTGGATCTACTGCAGAGCTCCTCTTCTGAAATATAGTAACAAAAATTATGATCATTACAGAATATAAAGCTTTCAGAGTTCATATACTTCTATATACAACTCAAGGGCTTTTCTCAGTTGACTGCCAAACCAACTAGCAAATAGAAAATTATCATTTTTTTCCACATTCAAGTAAATCATTGGGGTTAAATTCACTTGTGTGGCATTTCTTCCAGATAATATCTTTAGATTAAGAGTTAAAAAGTACAATGTAATAATAGATTTTATTTAAAGATCTTAATTCATTATTAGCCTTCAATAACAAAGGGTGAAGTGTAGTGGCAGAGAGCACATGAAAGTTAATTTTCAAAGTGTCAGTTCTACTGAGAAAAAGAAAAGAAAGAATAATCTTCAGAATTGTGAAAAAGGTACAGAGGAATTTTCATGATTCTAAGTATCGACGTAGATGGAATATTAGGTATTTCACTTTATTACTGCAGAAAAATTTTATATAAATTAAATTATAACATCTTGAGGTAGTAGAAAAATTAGCTCTGAGTATAGTTTTTGGATCTAGTATGGGACAAAAATATACTTCCATACTTCCTCTAGTTTAAAAGATATCTCATGAAAGGCTATATAATTCATATAACTGCCTATAAGTCAATGTAAGGCATTTAAGATCATGGGATTTAACTGGGCTGGAGTGCTTGGATTTGTACCCTGGTTACTCCACTTACTAGCTGGGCAAATTACTCACCATCTTTCTAGGACTTAGTAGTCTCAGCAGAAAAACAACACACAGTAAACAATCGATATATGCTGCTATTTTCAGGAGTAGTAATAGCATTTCACTGGTCAAACTCTGGTACTGACTTACCTTTGTGTTTCTGGATTTCTGAGGTGTTTTTCTTGCTTTCTGGACCACAACAAAACTTCCAGATGCACCTTTTCCTTTTACCTGAAGTAAATTAATTTTTATTTTAAATTATTCTAATATTAATATTTGTAATTTTACTCTAGAATAAGAGAATTATAAAGCATGATGCAAAAGCTAAAGTGAAGTGCTATTTCGCTCTTCAGAGAGAAAATAACAATGGAAGAGAAGTCAAAAGACTTGGGATAGAATCTTGGCTATGGTACCAAAACTGGATGACCCACTCAATCCTCTAAACTTTTGTTTCCACAAATACAAAACTAGGGAAGAATGCTATTGTGAAACTGGGTTAAACAGTCTACTATAAGCTTTTATAAAACAAAACATAAAACATGTCCAATGAAAAGAAGGAACTAAAATCTCTCAGGGTAAATGAGAAAACCCCTTACTGTCTTGGAACAGTTCTTTGGCAAGTTTAGACCCTCATTGATCTCAGGCTACAATGCTTCACCATGGTTTACTAGTTGTAGATTATTCCTTATGCAAAAGGTTAATAATCTGTTAAAT
Source organism: Geosciurus inauris (assembly GCA_004024805.1). Lineage (NCBI taxonomy): Eukaryota > Metazoa > Chordata > Mammalia > Rodentia > Sciuridae > Geosciurus > Geosciurus inauris. Next base: position 38,471 of record PVHX01004519.1, on the reverse strand, counting down.
ATTGCACACGATGGTAAGTTTAAGTTTCACCACATATTATAAAGCACTTACTTTCATACAACTTGAAAGCCAATTCATAATCATCAAAATCTTTCACACCTTAACTCCGCTGTGCCTGGCAGTTTTACGTATTTTGAGAAAGCCAGACTCTGAGTGCCACAAAGCAAGAACATGTTTTCTTTGCTGGGTGTGGTGGCACATGCCTACAATTCCAGTGTCTCAGGAGGCTGAGACATGAGGATCATGAGTTCAAAGCCAGCTCAGCAACTTAGCGAGGCCCTAAGCAAGTTTGATTCCTGGTATCAAATAAAACTCAGTGAGACCCTGTCTCTAAATAAAATGCAAAAAAGGATTGGGGATGTGGCTCAGTGGTCAAGTGATCCTGGGTTCAATCCCTGGTACCAAAAAAAAAAAAAAAAAGTTTTCACTGATAAACGTTTAAGCACCTGACACACAGGAGACACTCAATATATCCTGGCTATCATCCTAAGCAATGCTTTAGTAACTGTGCAAGATAACACAGACTATGCCTAAAACTAGTATTGGTTCTATAACTGGCCTCAATTAACTCAGTTGTCCTTGGTTCTTCTAACAGTCTTTGACAGTTTCAAGTACTAACCAGTTAAGGTGAACCTACTCACAAAGCTAGTTTATAAATAAAAAGTCTAGTCAAATAAGTTAGGTTTCAAAGCTAACAAATCTAAGATAAGAGCAAGTGTCCTTTTTGCTACTGCAGTAACAGGCTTCCTTAACCTACTTCTCATTTTAATTGCTATTTTAATTGTGATTTCTAGCACAAGCAGCCCTGAAAATAATCCAACTAAGTGAGGGGAAAAAAAAATTACACTACCTTATTCCTTCTGCTCTTCAGAAGAATAGTTAATTATAAAAGCGAATGGCAGTGTGTTTTTCAAGCTTAATCTTAAATACTAAAATTAGGGTAAGCTTAAGTATTAACATCATGCAACTTATTTTTAACAAAAAAAGGACATAAAGATCCCAAATGTTACTAAATATGAACACAGCATAGCGGATACACAAAATATTCTTATTTCGTTTGTTTACTTGATACCAGGAATCAAACCCAGGGCTTCATGCATGCCAGGCATGCACTCTAGCACTAAGCCACACCCCTAGCCCAAATCATTTCCAACAACTGTGTAATACCTGTTTGATGACTCCTCTATTCAATTCTCTTTTTAGGGCTTGTTTAAGGAGGTAGCCCCTTCTCTCCAGCTCCAGAGAAGGATACTTATGGATGATATATTTTCGAATAGCAACCACTGATGCACCACTCTTCTGGAAGCATGCCTAGAAAACAGATTTATCAAACCACATACATTACTTTAAAATAGTTATTTTTATTAAAGAACTTGACACATACTTTCAAAATAAGTTATTTTGGAAGTGAACTTTATAACAGATGCTAAGTAAGGTAGGGAAGAATGAACAGTACTTTAGATAACTTCAGTTCATAATGGCTGTGGAGAAATACACAATTATTAAATATTTTTGTAACAATTTTAACTTGTTCAGAAACACATGAATGACAGTCTATATATTGATAAAGACTATTTTAATTCTGTTCTATATTCAGATAGACCTTTAGCATTAAAATGAGGAAAGTCAAACACTTTTTATTGCTTTAAGAATACAGGTCTTGCCATTTTTTTTTAATTTAAAAATTTTTTTTTAGTTGTAGATGTACACAATACCTTTATTTTGTTTACTTGTATTTATGTGGTGCTGAGGATGGAACCCGTCCCTCACACATGTGAGGCAAGTGCTCTACAACTGAGCCACAACCCCAGCCCTCGGTCTTGCCAATTTTTAGGAATGTATTTTGGCATATCAGAACCAATATACCTTTGCAGGTATTCTATGAATATCAGCAGAAAAAAGCAGAGATAATTGGGAGAAATGACAAAACTGAGTGTATAGATGGCAAAGCTTTAAGGGGAGTTATGAGTAACAATGAAGGTATTCCACTGGAATTTAAAGAGCTTTTTCCATTTCCATCTTATTTACCTCTACTCCACTGGACTAATACCCACAGAAGATTTAAGTATCTCATTATGTCACAAAAGCAGCAAATGTTTACACTTCAAATGCTTCAAATTTTGAAGCACAGAGAAAAAACATCTGTTATTATCTAATGGGTGAGTTCTCCAATTTTGTGTTCTATTGTCTATAAACTGAACCTAGGACTTATTCATTTTCTGGTTAAGGACTTACTTGAATGTTATTTTTTTGTATTTTGACAACAAAGAAAAATAACTCACAAGTGAAGGGACCAGAAGTGATTGTGCCACACAAAACAACCTGTCTTGATATAGGTCACCTAATGCAAGTAAACGTCTCAAACTATTAACATTACTATTGAAATTTACTCCTGATTGTTTTTGGTACTGGAGATTGAACTCAGGGGCACTCAACCACTGAGCCACATCCCCAGCCCTATTTTGTGTCTTATGTAGAGTCAGGGTCTCACTGAATTGTTTAACACCTTGCTGTTGCTGAGGCTGGCTTTGAACTCGCGATTCTCCTGTCTCAGCCTCCCCAAGTGCTGGGATTACAGGTTTGCGCCACCGCGCCTGGCTACTCCTGATTTTGTAAGAAAACAGAGCAAAAAAACTCAAGCAGAAAAGAAAATGCTAAAACAATTTCTTGTTCCAACACACTGACAATGAGGAGTAGATATCAGGACTCCTATTTGATACAGAAAATGGTATCAAGTGGCTCAAACTCATGACTTGTTATACTGCATATAATATATATTATACACTGCACAAATTATAATTATGTAATTTATACAAATACACAATCATATTCAGTATAGGCCATATGTTAATGCTCTTAATTTTTTGTTTTAGAATTTTTTTTCCTTCTTCATGCTTGTTACAACTGCTCCTCCAAACCCAGGGTGAGTGGTCATGAAACGAAATTCCTGAGGAGAGGCTACACAAAGAATGAAGATCTCACTATGCAGTCAAGCTCTCTAAACCAAGGAAGTTTCTCCCTCTCTTTTCTGTAAGACAGGATCTCTCTATGTTGCCCAAAGTGGCCTCAAACTCACTCCTGGGCTCTAGTGATCCTCCTGCTTCATTCAGCCTCTGGAGTAGGTACGAGTATAGTATGACACCACTGTCTGGCTTCAGAAAGTTTTATTAAGGAGGTGAGTGCCTAAGAAACCTTAAAGGAAAGAAGAGAGAAGTCTGAAGACCTCCTTTCTCAGTTCATTCTCAGATGATAAAGTGACTACTCCTTCTATGTACACCACCCTTGGTTAAAAATGATCTGAATCCCTCTTTCCCCAATCCTTACCTGGACTCCAGCAACATGGTCCCTGTGTGTCAGGTGCTTATGGGTTTATCAGTGCAAACTTTTTTTTTGGTACCAGGGATTAAACCCAGGATTGCTTAACCACTGAGCCACATCGCCAGCCCTTTTTTGCATTTTATTTAGAGACAGAGTCTCACTGAGTTTTATATGATACAAGGAATCAAACTTGCTTAGGGCCTCCCTAAGTTGCTAAGCTGGCTTTGAACTCATGATCCTCATGTCTCAGCCTCCTGAGACACTGGACTTGTAGTGAAGAATACATATTCTTGCTTTGTGGCACTTAGAGTTTGGCTTTCTCAAAATATGTAAAACTGCCAGGCACAGCGGAGTTAAGGTGTAAAAGATTTTGATTATTATGAATCAGCTTTAAAGTTGTATCAAAGTAAGTGCGTCATCATGTGAAATGATACAAAATTATACAAAGATTTACACATCGGATAAAAAAATCATTAAAATATTAAAATGAAAGAGCTACATCTGTTGATTACACAAGCTAATGAAAACCAATGAGTTATAGGCAAAGTCACAAAGCTAGGTAAGGAGGATAATTCTGCAATAATTTGGAATGTTTAGGTGATGAAACAAAGCTGTAGGCTTGTAAGAGGGTGCCTTAGTTCAATTGTGAAAGGTAACTGCTATGAATATCTGACTTGCAATATGTATTTTTAACAATGTTAGGCTAGGGGTGTGGATCAGTGGTAGAGCACTTTTCCTGACATGCACTGAGCCTTGGGTTTGAGCCCAAGTTCCACACACACACAAATGAAGTTATTTCCTTAGTCACAATTAGATTTTATAAGGGAAATGACCTGATCTAAGTCTATGCTGTATCATTAGCAGAGCTGTTTGACTCAGAGAAGATAATCCATACACATTTGTTCAATGAATTAACATTTTCAGCCTTCAAATAAAAATTAAATAAACTGAGTAAAAAAACTTCTAAAGTTTAAAAATATTTGTTACAATAAATATAAAATTTTAAAAAGAACACTGCTCACCAAATGAGATTATACTAAAAAACTGGCCTCACATGGCTTTTCAATTATTCCTTTAGGGAGCAAACCTAACGTATGGATAGAGTATGCCATTTTCAAATAAGCAAAAGATGAACAGGATAAATCTAAGATAATTGTTTTAAATAAAAACTTGCCTTAATGGCCTCAGTTAGGATTGCATCCATCTTGGGACGTGGGGAGGAAGCCATCGGTGTCTGTTTCTGGGCCCTGGCTAGCTGGCTGGCAGAAAGGGTAGCCCAGGAAGGTATTGTTTTTTTCACTTTCTTCTCCTTTTCTTTAGACTGATCTTTCTCACTTTAAAACAAAAAACTGTTATTATGCAAGATAAAGTCTCCATAAAGAAATACAGTTGGCGCTTTGCATCTGTGGGTTTCACATTTTTTGAGTTCTGCATCCAAATTTTTTGAAAAAAATTTCCATCTGTATTGAACATGTAGAAATTTTTTCCTTGTCATTACTCCCTAAACAATACAGAACAGCTGTTTATAAACCATTTACATTGTATTATATATTATAAATAATCTTAGGGATGATTCAAAGTATACAGGAAGATGTACCTAAGCTATATGCAATTACTATGCCATTTTTCATAAGGGACATGTGAGAATTTTGGTATCTATAGATGCCCTGGAAACAATCCTCCTTGGATACTGATGGACAACCATAAAGCCAGAAAGGGGAAAACACTAGGGAGTTATAAAAAGTAATGTTTTAACTTTTTTATGCACCAAGGTCATATGTATAATAAGGAAAACTTTACAAAATGCAACTTTTTAAAAAACACTAGGCACTATAATGAACTTAAAAGATGTTTTCTCTTAGGTGCAAAAGAGGCACCTATGTTAAGTTAGGCTTTGTAGTGTTTTCGTGCTTAGAATTCATTGTACTGGTCCTTCATACTAAGTTAGCACTGGTAATGAGGGACCAGTACATTAAAATACATATATACAAGAATTTAAAAACGTACACTAGTTACGACTATAATTAATACATGTAATACGGTGTGGCTGAAAGAACGCAAGCTCAGAAGGCAGAAAACTAGGTTGGAGTTTTAGCTAGAACACTTAGGAGAGCTAGCTACACGATCTTAGCAAGTGATGGCTCAATTCACCTCTTCTATGAAATAGTAACACAATATAAGACAAAGTACTGTAAGAATTAGAGACTGTGTTTATCAAAACAATTTTGGAGGCAAGTGCGCTATGTCAATTTTATTCTAAGCAATAACAACAGTACTTCATTCACCTAACAGAACATTTACCTTACTTATAAGCATGAAAACAGGATAAAGAATTCCCTGAGGGCTGGGTACTGTGGCGCAACACCTGTAATCCCAGCACTTTGAGAGGCTGAGACAGGAGAACTGCGTGTTCAAAGGCAGCCTCAGCAAGGATGAGGCGCTAACCAACTCAGTGAAACCCTGTCTCTATATAAAACACAAAATAGGGTTGGGGATGTGGCTCAGTGGTCTAGTACCCCTGAGTTCAATCCCTGGTACCAAAAAAAAAAAAAAAAAAAAAAAGAATTCCCCGAGGATCACACCATACCTAGAAGGTACAGTTATTACTATTTTATTTAAAAGATAATCTCTAACCATTCTCACCAACATTAAAAGAATACTACCAGGGGCTGGGGTTATGGCGCAGTGGTAGCGTGCTCACCTAGCATGCATGAGGCACTGAGTTCGATCCTCAGCACCACATAAAAATAAAATAAAGATATTCTGTTCACCTACAACTAAAAAATAAAATATTAAAAAAAAGAATACTACCAGCTATCCTGCAAAAAAACAAAATAATAATAAAATTAAAAAACAACTGCTACTATCTCCTTCAGATATAAATCATCAATTGCAAATTTTGCTTTCAGAGGCTTAAAGTCACCTCCAGTTGAAAATGTCATCAAATATACAGTTTTAGGTCACTCTAGCAATGGTTTGACACAGACTGATGGTTATTATAATGGAAGCACATGAAACAATACACTCCTGGCACAGAGGTAGGAATTAATTAAATATCTTCCAGGTCAGATTTTTATAGCTATGTTTCATTTTTTATTGAGATTTTGTCATTGCTTAAAATATCACACATTCCCACAATGAATTCTAAGCATGAAAACACTACAAAGCCAAAATTAAAGACTTCTGGATTATTCTAACTGTTCTACTAACTACTATATACCTTAATAAACTATATAACTACATAATAAAATATTTCAAATAATTCTAAAAAGTAAATCCCAAAAGTAAATCCCAAAAGCAAATACCAATGTTGTAATACTTCTGATCTGCAGTCCTTTTACATAATCATCAATTCTAAGTAAAAAGAAGGCCTAAATCCTTACTCCTTTTTGGTTTCCTCAGAAGACTTATTTTCTTCCTTCTCTTCATTCTCAGGTTCCCCTTTGGGTTGTTCTGTCTCACTAGATGTAGCAGGTGGAGTTTCATTCTCCTGTTCTTCTACAGTGGAGACAGATTCCTCTGAACTTACATCTGGTTCTAAAAAAATCAGGTAAGTAAGAATTGCATCAAGTAGATACAGTAGAGCCTAAGTCAATAAAAGAATAAATTAAACAGACCAGCCAAAAATGGCCCAGTTAGCAGCTGAATTCTAAAAGAAAAAAGAAAAAAAAAAGATTCTGAGTGTAGTTCCTCTCCCCCCAGGTGCTGAGGATTGAACCTAAGGTCTCACTCTACCACTGAGCTACACTGCCAGCCCTCTTATTCTGTCACTAGGACTATCTATTAAAGTATTTATCCAGACCATTCTGTAAGAAAAGGCCAGGAAATTACACATGTACCTAAATCTTTTGATTATTCTATTCTGCAATATTAATGATACTCATAATTAAGAAACCAGTCTTTTTCAATTTAGTATGTCTTTTCCAGGTGGAATGATGAAGATAAGAATAGAACACAAGGGGCTGGGGGACACTGAGGTCTGTTGTTTGTGTCTGTTCTTCACAGCATGTTTCTTTCAGCAGCTACTATAAAATAGAACTTTAGGCACGCTTATGCAGGGACTTCAAAGAACTCAAGTAGCAAAAATCAGGCAAAGAATAAAAGTGTAGGCTTGAAGAGTCTTAGCATTTAAATCATGTGAACTAATTACTGAAATAATGATGAAAACTTCTTTGTGGCCTTCATATTAATAGAATAAAAGAATGTCAGGCTGGGGTGGTGGCTCAGTGGTAGAGCGCTTGCCTAGCATGTGTGACGCACTGGGTTCAATTCTCAGTACCACATGTAAGTAAATAAAATAAAGTCCATTGACAACTAAAAAAAATAAAAATAACAACAAAAAGGCATTTTTTCTTACAACCACACTGCAAAAATCAAAACTGTAAGGGAATTCAGTTTCTCAATAGATTAAAATTCTAAACATAAATTTCAGAACAGTTCATTATTAATTGCAATTCCTGTCCTAGACTTCCATAGCCTAATCTAGTCCAAACTCTTCCCACATGGGTTCAGGCAAAACTGATTTGTAGGTCTAGACACTAGATTCAAGTTCAGTCTTTTTATTGCAAATACAAAGCTTAATTTCAGAAACTGAATCCATCATTTATAAATACACTAAAGCACAGTCCACTCGAATTTAGATTTAGCATAGGTACAGTATTTCAACAAAATGACAACTTCCTAAGAAGTCATGGTAGATCAGCAATTTGTCTCATCCACAACATCAAGTTCACTCTTTAGAACTTTCTAGCTCTTAGGGCAACTTTTTTTTTTTTAATATTTTTTTAGTTGTAGATGGACACAATGTTTTTATTTTATTGCTTTGTACATGGTGCTGAGGATGGAACCCAGGGCCTCCCGCATGCAAGGCAAGCGCTCTACCGCTGAGCTACAATCCCAGCCCCTTAGGGCAACTTCTTTAACACCTCCAAGTCTCAGTACCCTCACCTCATAGTTATGAGGATTAGGATGACGTAAATGCTTCAGGGTGAAGTCAGTAGGTTAACACTTGTACTAAGTGAATGATTCTTGTCTACTTTGTTCTATAACTCTCCCACAACTCTTTCCCATATTCTTAGGATCAGAAAGTATTAAGGGTAGACCTTCATTATAATAATGCTATCACAGGAGATACAGGTAATAACTGTATTTAGCTTCTCCACAGTAAGATATACAATTTTTTGATATATCTTGAACTGCCCCTCACCCCAACAATTTAACCTAACTGGCGGCATAGGTAAGAATTTACTGTAAGTTAAGCATGTTTCTTTATATATTCTAAAAAACATGAAATGCTAAGAACCATTTACTAGGTTTTCCTGTAATAGTTTGATTTTACATTATTTTCTGCATGCATGAGACCCTGAGTTCAAGCCCCAGCACCAAACCAAAAGAAAATGAAGCTTATCTCTTTTGGGCTTCACTTTTATTGTACTTTGTAGATAATGCTGCTATTGTTTTTAATAAACTGAAGGTTTATAGCAGCCCTAAGTTGAGAAAGTCTACTGATGCCATTTCTTCCAACATCATATACTTTAAAACTTTTAAAAAAACTATTATGACTGTTATAGTGATCTGTGATCTTTGATGCTACCACTGTAATTGTTTCGCTTGTCACAAACCATGTCCATAAGATGGTCAATTTAATTGACAAATGTGTTCTAACTGCTCTCCTGAAACAGCTGTTTCTCTTTCCCTCCTCAGGCCTCCCTATTTCTAAAGACACAATACTGAAATTAGGCAGTTAATATCCCTATAAGGACCAGTAAGTGTTCAAGTGAAAAGAAGAAGTGCTGTCTCTCCTTTTAAAACAAAAGCAAGAAATGATTAAGCTTCTGAAGTATGCATATTGAAAGCTGGAAGAGGCCAAAAGCTAAGACAAAAGGTAGCCAAGTCATGAATATAAAGGAAAAATTCTCGAAGGAAATTAAAATTGCTACCTCAGTGAACACATGCATGATAAGAAAGCAAAAAAATCAGCCTTGCTCACAGATCAAAGAGTAATTTCAACTTTCAAGTGTTATTATTTAAGAAATACATTTTGAGCCGGGCACAATGGTGCACACCTGTAATCCCAGCACTTTGGGAGGCTGAGACAGGAGAACCTCGAGTTCAAAGCCAGCCTCAGCAATGGCGAGACGCTAAGCAACTCAGTGAGACCCTGTCTCTAAAATATTTTTTTTTTTTGGTACTGGGGATTGAACTCAGGGGTACTCAACCACTGAGCCACATCCCCAGCCCTATTTTGTGTTTTATGTAGACACAGGGTCTCACTGAGTTGCTTAGCACCTCGCCATTGCTAAGGCTGGCTTTGAACCCTAAAATTTTTTTTTTAAAAAGGGCTGGGGATATAACTCAGTTGGTAGACTGCTTGCCTTGCATGCACAAGGCCCTGAGTTCAGACTCCAGCACACCACACACACACACACACACACAAAGCTATCAGCATTGAATACTACAGAGAAACCTCTCTGAAAGCAAATCAACTAATTAATTTGGCAAATTTCACTGTTGTCTTATTATAAGAAATTGCCATATCCACTCCAACCTTCAGCAACCACTGATCAGTCAGCAGTCATCAATGCTGAGGCAAGACTCTCCAGCAGCAAAAAAGATTACAAGTCCCTGAATGTTCACGTGATTGTAAGCATTTTGACCAGTACTATTTTTATTTAAAAAATACTCCAGATTTTTTTATTAGACATAATTCTATTGCACACTTAACAGAATATAGCATAGTATAAATGTAACTTTTATATGTACTGGGAACCTCCTAAAATATATGTATGACTTGCTTTATCATACTCACTGCATGGAGGTGGTCCAGAACTAAAACTGCAACACCTCTGAGGTATGCTTATAATTGCTTAAGAATTATTGCTTAATAAAGATTTGGTCACAACAAATACTGAGTATGTAATATATATATATGTGTGTGTGTATATATACGTGGAATGCAGGTAATACACACACACACACACACACACACACACACACACACTCTTTTTTCAACTATTGTGTCTGCCTACATGGAATGCAGAATTTATAAAATTTAAAACAAATGATGTCTAATTATTTCTATTTAACAAAATAATTAGAGAAATATACAACTTATGAATTAACAAATTTGACATATTTTGGCTGACTCTTCTAATATCTTACATAGCTAAACCCTCCATATGGATCTTGAAAACTGGCATTATTAGTGATTTAGCAGCTTATCCTAGTGCTGGGCAGATAACCAATCCTGAACTCATGAGCACCCATTACATTCTTTTTTTTATTTTTGGTACTGGAGATTGAACTCAGGGGCACTCGACCACTTGAGCCACATCTCCAGCCCTATTTTTTGTGTTTTATGTAGAGACAGGGTCTCACTGAGTTGCTTAGCGTCTCGCTGTTGCTGAGGCTGGCTTTGAACTCGCGATTCTCCTGTCTCAGCCTCCCAAAGTGCTGGGATTACAGGCTTGCACTACCATGCCCAGCTATATACCCATTACATTCTTAATATTCCAATTCCCATATTACCTAAGTGCATCAGGCCAGGGTGCCCAAATTACTTATAGCACCCTCCTGAGGATTATGAGACAAAATCCAGGCTCAAATCCCTGTTGCACCAAGGGATAAATGAAATGCAATAATGGTGCATGTCTTTTCTTTCTTACCCTGTGCTGGTCAGCAAATACTTAGTTCTAACAGTCTGACAAGAGGAGCACAGTGTACTCATTTCTGGTAAACTGGAGATAAACAAAGGAGAAAGAAAAAAAGAAAAGAATAAGCAAAGAAAGAAGTCACAAGGACAAGAGAAAAAAAGGAAAGGGCAAGACAGTGGCTAACACCTGTAATCCCAGCTACTTGGGAGGCTGAGGGAGGAGGATTGCCAAATCTGAGGTCAGTCTCACCAACTCAGACCCTATCTCAAAATAAAAAATTAAAAAGGACTGGGATATAGCTTGGTTGTGGAGCACCTCTGGCTTCAATCCCTAATACTGCAAAAACAAAGACAGGTAAAAGGAAAAGAGATGGTTAACGCCATAAAAGAACACTAGTACTCCAAGTTGACGGTTTACATTTCTCTCCATTCATTAGGCTCCCACCTCTGACTGGACAGTCTTTTCTTCACCAATACCAGTTAAACACAATGTTTGATCACCCACTTGCTTCCCTTAACGCCTTCTGATGATTTCTAGATAAATCTTCCACTGTCCATCCTGAAAGCCCCAAGTCTTGACTCCACAGTCTTATCTCCATGAAACTGCAGCTCCTTACCTGATCCTATTCTCCATGTTTTTCTGGTTTTCTTTTTTGGTACTAGAGATTGAACTCAGGGGTACTCAACCACTGAGCCACATCCCCAGCCCTATTTTGTGTTTTATGTAGAGACAGGGTCTCACTGAGTTGCTTAGCACCTCGCCATTGCTGAGGTTGGCTTTGAACTTGCGATTCTCCTGTCTCAGCCTCCCTAAGTGCTGCGATTACAAGGCTTGTGCCACCGTGCCCAGCCTGTTTTTGTTTTTAGTTCCAAGAACATTACAGTTTCACCCTCCAAAAATCTTTAGAGACAAGGTAAAATCTTACCTACATGGTCTGGAAGTGAGACACAAATAGCTATAGTTTTCCTCTTTGAATGTTCCCCCAAAACACTTAAGCCACAAAAAAGAACAATTAAGTTCAAAGTGATTAATGGACTGTTCCAATTTGGAGTAAAATCTTTTTGTCTTTTTAGGTTGTACCACTGCTTTGTTTTACCTGGCTTTTCTTCCTCGCCTTCAGCAAGCTTGCTTTTGGGTGGAGTTTCCCGGGTAGAATTCACAGCTCGGCGAATCGGCATGGTGCTATCTTCTACCTTCTAGGAAAAGAGATGGCCATAATTAAACATGCATAAAATATTCTCTTCTCTTTCTCAAGGGGCCTAACTGCATGTCAAAAGATGTAGGAGAATTCTTCAAGTCGACTCCAGGATCTGATGCAAATTATTACTAAGTTTTTTTGAAGTGACATGATTATTAAGAAGTACTCTTCAAAATATTTTATTTTAGACAGAACTTCAAATGAAAACAATTACACTTGATTTGGAATAAATTTTGAAGGTTGGAGGTTTTCTCAGAAATTTGAGGGAAAGGGGAAGATGAAAAGAACTTTTTATCTATTTGATTTTTTCAGATTCACAACCTAGTCTCCCCAAAATAGGGGAAGGAACATGTACCAAGAAGAACCCATCAAGGTCTGAAGTCAGGGATTGATCCAAGAGTGAGCTTCAAGAATGCGTCAGCCCCTACCTCACCTAACTTGTCCGCGTGGATCAGCTGAGCTCCTACTATAAGTGGGAGTGCCTTAGGATGGACGAGTTCACCTTGAGACGTATCAGTCGCCATTTAAAATAATTTCTAGGCCCGAGTACAGGTTACACTCTGAAGCCTCTGCTGTTAACCACAAGGATTTTTCCTAAAGGTTTCAGTGTGGTGAAGAGTCAACCTAAAGCACAGAAGAGACCTGGTGTGAAGATTAACAAAAACAAAACTAAACTGAAACATCTAAATTTAATATACATCCAAAGAGGGGGAAAAAACTATAAAACTTATAGTTAAGTGACAGATGACTTAGTTATTATTAAAAAAGATAAAACCACAGTCAAAATATAGACTATGTAAAGCAGCAACTAAGACGAATGCATAAGCCACAGCAGCTGTTGCACCTTCTGCATGAACAAAGGCAACAAGGACAAGAAAGCTCGTAAGGATACTAACCACATCCCTTCCTGCTACCATCAGGAATTTAGAAAGACAGAATAAGGAGACCAAGGAATGGTTTAGTCAAATGTTTTGTCAAAGATCAGTTAACTAAAAAGAAGGCTTTTTTTACTGTTCTCAAGGGGTCAGAAAAATTAACTGTAATCTTAACTCAATCTCCATTAAAGAAGTTATTTTTTTCTTTATTAAGGGAAAATATAAGGGCAAAAAACACCAAGGAACATGACATTCTAAGAACCTCCAAACCCAAAGAAGTAAATTTGGACTATAACCTAGGAATATAAAAGTATGCTTCTAAGACCTTATTTGATACATTTTTAATGTAAGCAAATAAGTACAGAAGAACATAATTATTCACAGATAAAACCTATATTGTCACCACATTTACCTGATCATTAGCACCTCCTCTCCCTCAAAAATTTCATCTGGGACTTGATATTTTATAATAAAATTTCTCAATAAGGAAATGGTCATGTGTTTAGATCTCTATACTCACGAACAATTAACAAAAAGTTGAGGAATGATAAACTAGGCATTCAACTTCTACTTTTAAGCATCAATCCTGTCTAGGAATTAAAGAACTTTCAACTTGTCAGGTAATAGTTTCAAGCTACAACAAACTAAGATAAAGTCAAAAAAACAAACAAAACAAAACAAAAAAAACCTCAGAACAGTTTCACATTTATAAGGGAAAATCTTTTTATGGGAACAGAGAGAGCAATAATATACTTCTGAACTATCAGCAGTAAGGCAAGGCAGCTGAAAAAAACTGAAGAGAATGTAATGCACTAAAATTTACTATCAACAGTGAATTATGAATAGTCACAAATGTTTGAAACACTACATACAACACTAGGTTGCAATTCACTCCACAAAACAGACAGAATACAAACATGAAAATAGTTGTTTACTTCTTTTCTGTGAAAAGAAGGCAAAGATGGTTTGAGGGCATTATTTAGGTTTGTGCAAATTAAAAATCTATTAATACATAAACCTGCTTATTCATCCAACTAGCACTTACATAGTAATGTATTTTTCTTGATAATAACAACAAGACTAGGCAAATTTGATATTTGTATATGCAAACACTACACACAACGATGGGGTTATTCTTGGTAAAGGGATATTGCTAATGAATTCTTTCTTAACCCACAATAACACCAGCTAGGTAGAAAATGCTACCACAAAGTCAACACAAACCTTCAGGAATCCCCATTCATCAATATTAAATACACACACACACACTTTCTTTGTAAACAAAATACCAAAAAAAAAAAGTGTCAAAACCTCTCCAATCAAATTACTCAAAATTAAAATAAGCAGCCAGATCTGGTGGAGTATACCAGGAACCCCAGCTACTTGAGAGGTGGAGAGAGGATGATCACAAGCTTAAGGTGGACCTGGGCAACTTGGTCTCAAAACCAAATTTAAGGGGCTGAGGTTGTGGCCCTGTGGTAGAGTGCTTGCTTGGCACGTGTGAGGCACTGGGTTCAATCCTTGGCACCACATAAAAATAAATAAATAAAATAAAGGTATTGTGTCCATCTACAACTAAAAAAAAAAAAATTACCCCCCCCCCCCACCAAATTTAAGGGCTCGGATGTATGTAGCTCAGTTGTAGAGCTCGGATGTATGTAGCTCAGTTGTAGAGCACTTGTGCTCAGCATGTGTGAGGCCCTGGGTTCAATCCCAGGTACCCCCAAAAAGTGAAATAAAAACAAGTGTTAAAAAAGAAATGGAGGACACAGCAATGTGATAAACCAGATCCTGACAACCTCCTGCTTAAAATCTTCCAATACCACTCTCTTACTTCACTAATCTCACCTCCTACTGCACTACCCATCACTCTATTTTCTTGGCTCCAAAGACACAGATTTTCTTTTGGCCCTTGCAATGTGCTCTTCTCATTCCCGCTTCAGAATATTTGTACTTACTTTTCTCCTTAAAACACTCTTTCCTGGACAATCAGGTTTCTGCTCAATATTACTCTCTTAGAATGGCCTCTCATTTTTCTGATTCTTCAGATCTCTTTATAGCATTTAATACCACCTTAACATATGTGTACTTGTTATTTAGTCTCTTCTAATGGAATGTAAGCACTAAAAGGACTAGGACTTTAATCCACTACTCTACCTATAATGGCATCCAAAATACAGTTAGTGCTCTATAAATACTTATTGGAAAAAAATGAACAATGACACCTGATGGTACTTATTATTATATTTAGCATAAGTGAAGAGCACTTAAAAACCAGTTATTAGCACTTAGTTATTTGGGTAAATACTAAGATATGTAGGGCTGGGTACAGCAACTGCCCTGGGTTTGATCCCCAGCCTACAAAACAAAACAAAAACTGGGCTTTAGAGCTAGGGTTGTAGCTCAGTGGAAGAGCGCTTGCCTAGCATGTGTGAGGCACTGAGTTAAAGCCTTAGTACCACATAAAAATAAATAAATAAAATAAAGTCATGCTGCCCATCTACAGTTACCAAAAACAAAAAAAAAAAATCCGAGCTTTGTGACAGATGCCTGTAATCCCAATGACTTGGGAGAGAGGCATGAGGATCTCAAGTTCAAGACCAGCCTCCACAATTTAGTGAGACCCTTAGCAACTTAGTGAAATCTGTCTCAAAATAAAAATAAGAAGGACTAGGAATA
The DNA here is from genome assembly GCA_004024805.1 of Geosciurus inauris. Taxonomy (NCBI): domain Eukaryota; kingdom Metazoa; phylum Chordata; class Mammalia; order Rodentia; family Sciuridae; genus Geosciurus; species Geosciurus inauris. The sequence continues at coordinate 22,749 of PVHX01004519.1, read as the reverse complement.
TAGCTCAGCAGTAAAGTCCTTTGGATTCACAGTAAAAAATAAAATGTTTGTCTCAGCTTTGAATTCCCTTATTAAAGTCATGGAACACAAAAACCTCAATCTGTAATACTTTCTTTATAATAGGTGAGTTAACAGTTATTTAATAAATTCACTGTTTATTATAAAGCTGGAACTATATGGATAATTAATTCACCCTGCCTTAACATCATCATGTACTTCATAACTAAACATTTTTTTTACAGCACTTGTGAATGATCAGACTTTTTTTTTTTTTTGGTACTGGGGATTGAACTCAGGGGTACTCGACCACTGAGCCACATCCCCAGCCCTATTTTGTGTTTTATGTAGAGACAGGGTCTCACTGAGTTGCTTAGCACCTCGCCATTGCTGAGGCTGGCTTTGAACTTGCGATTCTCCTGTCTCAGCCTCCCTAAGTGCTGGGATTACAGGCTTGAGCCACCGCACCCAGCTGTGAATGATCAGACTTTTTAAAAAGCTGCCATGCTAGTTCCCTGGCAAGGATCTTATCTACCTGGTTCACTGCTGTATAATCAGTGCCAAAGAACATACCAGGCACAGAGTATGTGCTGAACAAGTATTTCTAAAAGGCCGAATAAGTGAAACTTAAATATGCTTTTAACCTAGGGTTCTTATATGTGCCCCAAATGATCCATGTGCACCTGTGGTTTATGTGGTCCTCAGTTTTTTTGTTTTCTTTTGTAAGTTAAATTTTAGATTAACGATACAAAGATTTGCTTTTGTCAAAGGAAATGCCTAAATTAAGTTGTTGTAATGCAGGCAATAAAGAACTTGCAGAAGTAAAAACTTCAAAATTTTAGTTGTTTTCTCTCCACATTAAGAAAAAGCAGGGGCTGCGATTGTGGCTCAGTGGTAGAGCACTTGCCTCCCATGCATGAGGCACTGGGTTTGATCCTCAGCACCACATAAAAATAAATAAATAAAATAAAGATATGGTGTTTGTCTACAACTAAAAAAAAAATTACAAAAAGAAAAAAAGCAATAGAAAAATCAGGAGGTACTTAAGATATTTCAACAATCTTCATTTTAGGGAAAATACTATTATTTCTTAATTCACCATAAAATATATGTATTACACTATGCATTCTAACATCACTAATTATGTTCTAAATATTTCAAATTGCTCTCGATCCAAAGTCTTTCACTATACTTAAATATAATGGATCCTGTAACAATGTGAATCCCTGTACTTTGCTGACAATTTTTTTCACTTTCATATTAAAGTAAATTAGCACTTCATGTTTGTGAATCTTGGGCACAGATGCCAAGGACACTATGTGGTCCCTCCCCTCCAGATAATCCATCAAAGTGGTTAAGACTTTCATCTATATATGAATTCTGTATTCTTCCTCCACCAACTTGCAGTCCTGAATTTTCAGTTAAACTTAAAAAAAAAAAACCAAAAAACCCAATCTTTAAAATGTCACATCTACTTTGAAACAATTTACACTGAACTTGTGAAAGCAGTAAAACTCTTAAAATCTAATAGTTTTATGCCTATGCCAGATTAAACAAATCCAAAATACCTTCCAAAATAACACCAATCGCGTCTAACTTCACTATTAAGACAGCTTGCTTAAAAGGTCCGGGTGCATTTCTAAGCCGTTATTTGTTAGTGGCCTCTCGCTTGTCAACGCCATGAAGTCAGGAAGTTCAAACCAAGAGAGGGAGAATTTACATGAGAAAGGGGCAGTGCGGCCCACCAGTCCTCTCTGGCTATGCAGGAGAGAATTACGTCTCAAATAGGTTTCAGGGAACTGTCCTCGGTCAAGTCGGGATCAGCTCAGATCCAGCGCTCTCCCTTCCCCACTCCTGCCTCCAGTCGTCACACACACTCCACTGGCGGTGCTGTCTTTTGACAGCCTACTGAAGCACGACTCTGATTGACACCACGCCGCCTGAACTGCGGGGGCTACAAGTTCTTGGTGAGGCACAGGGGAAAACGGAAGCGCAAGGCCGCCATAGCAGCAACAGCAGCGAAGCCGACAGCAGACAGCGTGCCCACGAAAAGCGGAGGGACGCGAACAAGAACGGCCGAGACAAAGGGGCGAGGCAGCGAGCGGCAGCGCTACAGGGCCACGGTGGCGGACACGCAACCGCTGCGAGAGAGCCGGTCCAAGAGGGCAGGGGCGCTCGGGGCAGCGGACGCCGACCGCCGAGGCTCGGCGCGGTGACAGCCCCGGGCTCCGCTCGGCAGGGACGTGGCGGCGCCCATCCCGACCACGCGAGAAGCGGCAGAGCGCCGGCCTCGCCTCCGCACACTCACCACTGGGAGCTCCGTAATGGCGGCGGCAGCAGGGGCGGAGAACCCGGGGGGCGGGCCCGCCGCAGCCAGTCACCGCCGCCGGCATCTTTCGAACCGGCTCCGAAAAACGCTGAGGGAATGGGGTGAGGGGAGGGCGCGGCGGACGACAGGCCGCGACGGCCTCCGGGCATGCGCGAGCCCATAGCCAATCCGGGCGCGGCGGCGTACACCGACGCAGGCGCGCTAGGACGCAGGGGGCGCACGGCCAGGGAGACGCTGCCCCTCCTCCCCCAGGTCCAAACAAAACAAGGGCGGGAGCGCGCGCGCCGGAGGGCCCCGGAGGAGGCGTCCGCGAGAGGGGTAGGGGGCTAGGTCGCCGGGGGGAGGGGAGAGGGCGGAGCGGCCGCAGAAGGCAGACAAAAGGCGCCTCCTCCCGAGACCCGGGCGCCCCGCCCCCTCCACTCGGGGAGCGGCGTCGGCGCCCCGGGCGAGCGGCCTCCGCCACTCGCCTTCGGGGCCCCGCAAGCCCGTGCCCACTCCTCGCCCGCCTGTTCCGTCCTGCGTTACCTCTGCGCTCCCCTTTCCTGGCGCCCGCGTGCCGCACGGCCTCTCAGCACTGCTCCCGCCGCCGCTGGTCGCCTCCGACGCCGCTGTCCTCCAGGCCCAGCCGCCGAGCTCTGCTGCCCCGCCCCCCTACTCGCGGTCCCGCGCGCGCGCCCCCGCGCCGCCCCACCCCCCCGCACGCGGAAGGAGCGCGCGGGACGTGCGTCCCCGGCCGGGCGCGCGAGGGCGCGAGAGGGCGCTCGGGCACAGGGGCGCGGGCGGAGCTGCGCGTCGGCGCACGTGGCAGGGTTCCGCGGCTCTCGTTTCCCTGCTTATCCTTTCTCTCCTCCAGCTTAGTCTCTGGACCTCGCCGGGTTTCCGCTAGGCAGTGAGTCTGCTTTTAGAGGTGCTCATATTTCCCACTTCTCGGGCCGCCGCTGCCTTCGAATACCGTGGTGGATTTGGGAAAACAGATGCAGAGAATACAGTGCTTCAGTTTTGTCCCAGTAAGTCTCAAGAAAGGATAGGACGGTGTAGTGACTTGGGACAAAGGACTGGAAAGTTGCTTTTTTCATTTACGAGGAGGTCTTCCGGGGCTCCTTAATCTGTGCACGTGGGCTCCCCAAAACTCAGCGATCCAAAGACAGGGAGTGCCCTTCGAATGTCACAGTTATGTTGGTTTCAGCATATTTAGGCAATTTACATCCTTATTACTGTGATAGAAAAAGTGTAATTCTTCAAAACCAGTTTAGAAAGATTTCATGTTTAAAGTACCTGATTTTGGGGGCGGGGGGGCAGGAAGTAGGCAGTGAACATAGGGAAATAGTGAACTGGGATTGTCCCAAGCATGCACCAGTCTTTTTCTAAAGGTTTGTTATAAAACTAAACGCTAGCCATGTCCCCTGGCATTAGTTAGTTATTAGTTAGCATTATAACTGTCTCATCAGCTATATGATTCACTACTCTATCCGTTCAGATTTAACCACCACCACCAAGGATTCTTTTCTAGGTGAATTGTCATTGATGTCCTGATAGCATTACTCATTCTCCCTTACTCCGCTGTCATATTGAAGTTGTTAAGGACAACTGTGGAGCCAGGTGCCATTGTGCATGCCACTAATCCCAGCGGCTCTGGAGGCTGAGGTAGGATTGCCAGCCTCAGCAATTTAGCGAGGCCATAAGAAACCCAGTGAAACCTTGTCTCTAAGTTTTAAAAAATTACAAAAAAGGTTTGGGAATGGGGCTCAATGGTTAAGGGCTCTTGGGTTCAATCCCCAGTACTGAAAAAATAAGAAAGGACTGTGAGTCATTTTGTGCAATGTCTTCATTCTGTTCACATCCATTTTTAATGTTTCTGTCCTTTGCCTCCCCCCCTTTATTTAAAGACTTTCCATTTCTATGAATTCATATAATTTAAACATCCTGCATTTCTTCCTTTACCCTAAAATGTGTTAGCCTCATCTCATAGAAGTTGTTGACTCAAAAGCAAACTAGTAGATTGCTCCTCTTCCAGATTTTTGCTTAAAAATCTTGCTCTGTTGTTCAGGGTAGGTACACACCCAAAAGGAAAAACCCTGAAACAAAATTATTCCTCAAGAATATAAACACATGCAAAAACCTGCCACTCACAGAAAACTGAAGCTCTAAGTTCTCTACTTTTTTTAAAAAAAATTATTTTTACTTGTACATGGGCACAATACCTGTATTTTATTATTTTTATGGGGTGCTGAGGATCAAACCCAGTGCCTCATGTGTGCTAGGCAAGCACTCCACCACTGAGCCACAACCCCAACCCTAAGTTCTCTACTTATAAAGGGGTCTGAAATTTGTTTTTTGTACAAGGTTATTGGTTAAAGTAGTTCACCTCTGCTAAATGTAGTATCTAGCTGGGCGTGGTGGTGCTTGCCTGTAATCCCAGCACTTTGGGAGGCTGAGACAGGAGAATCACAAGTTCAAAGCCAGCCTCAGCAACAGTGAGGTGCTAAGCAACTCAGTGAGACCCTATCTCTAAATAAAAAAAAACAGAATAGGGCTGGGGATGTGGCTCAGTTGTTGAGTACCCGAGTTCAATCCCCGGTACCAAAAGGTAAATAAATAAATAAATGTAGTATCTACTCAGTTTTGGTTTACGTATGTAGCTGCATATGAATTAAAAGACTGAGGTGGGCTGAGGTGTAGCTCAGTGGTAGAGAGCTTGCCTAGTATGTGTGAGGCACTGGGTTCAATTCTCAGCACCACATATAACTAAGTAAAATATAGGACCATTGACAACTAAAAAAAAAGTGTGAGGTATGATTTTATAGCTTATCTCACTTGAGCTACTTATTTTTGTGGTACTGGGGATTGAACTTGGGTGTTCAACTACTGAGCTACATCTCTAATATCTCTAGGCCCCCCCCCCCTTTTTGGTATTGGGATTGAACCCAGGGGAACTTAACCCATTAGCAACGCTCTTAGACCCTATTTTGAGACAGGATCTTATTAAGTTGCTGGTTTTGAACTTGGGGATTTTCCTGCCTCAGCCTCCCAGGTCACTCGGATTACAGGCATGCACGAGGTTAACCTTATTTTTCTAGTTCACAAATCCTGTGTTTCCTCATGTTTCTGGGCCTCCCTAAGTAGGGATTTCCTGGAATGGGAGCCCTGGGCAGAATCACGCACATTTACTCCTTTGTCTCTCTGAAAGGTCAAAACTACTGAGGCTGGCCTCAAGCTTTTGATCCTCCTGCCTTAGGCTCTCCACTGCCACTAATATTACTTGTCTTACTTTGAGTTAGAGTTGGAAATTTAATTCAATTGTGTTTTGAAACAGAATGATATGATCTTTGTGCCCTTAAAACAGTTGTTTAACTTTCCACACTGGTGGAAGCATCCATCTTGGCAAGTTCAGGAGCAGGTCAGCTCCTATGGAATCTATGAAGAGTGCTGTCATAGAGTAGGCTTTTAGCTGCGCATGGTGGCACATGCCTGTCATCCCAGCTGCTCAGGAGGCTGGGGCAGGAGGATCAGGAGTTCAGAGCCAGCCTCAGCAACTCAGTGAGACCCTGTCTCTACATAAAACACAAAATAGGGCTGGGGATGTGGTTCAGTGGTCAAGTCCCTTGAGTTCAATCCCTGGTATCCCCCCTCCCCCAAAAAAAGAATAGACTTCTAGGTACCAAGAAGACCCTCTCATTCAAAGACACCTGTCATACTGCTACCAATAATCCCTTGAGTTCCATGTCATATTTATTCCTTTGGTTTAATCTTTGTTCTTTTCTGTGGCATCTTATTACTATAACAGAAAATATATATTTTAACCTGTATTTGCACTTGACAGAGATCAGAAGAATAGGAGTCCTGGGAGTCTGACTCTGGGATCAGTACCCACAACCCCCACATGAAAGTGTTAATTAAGTCCTTGCTGTGTAACTATCATTTCTGACCTTTAAAAAAAAAAGACTTTTTGAAAAGCCAGGTCCGTTTCAACTTTAGCATCCAGCAAGATTTGCAGACTTGCTGGGCGCGGTGGTGCAAGCCTGTAATCCCAGCATTTTGGGAGGCGGAGACAGGAGAATCATGAGTTCAAAGCCAGCCTCAGCAACGGCAAGGTGCTAAGCAACTCAGTGAGACCCTGTCTCTACATAAAACACAAAATAGGGCTGGGGATGTGGCTCAGTGGTCTAGAACCCCTGAGTTCAATCACCAGTACCCGCCCCCGCCAAAGTTTGCAGACTTCACAGCCTGTTGTCAAGGCAATACATGGCTTACTGTTTTGCTATTCTTCAAGTTTAAGAATATGTGACACTTAAGTCTATTAGGCTAAAAGATATTGTTTTATACAGAAAAGCAAAGTAGGTGATTTTGAAGTGTTAGGCTAAATATGAAGAAAGTTGAAGCAACTGTAGATTCTAAGAATGTTCAAGACTGGAGCCACTACACTGCAGTCACAGGGCTGACCATCAAAAGATACATCCAGAGCTGCAGCTGTGGCTCAGTGGTAGAGCATTTGCCTAGCACATGTGAGGCACTGCGTTCGATCCTCAGCACCGCATAAAAATAAAGATAGTGTGTTAGCCAGGCGCGGTGGCTCAAGCCTGTAATCCCAGCACTTAGGGAGGCTGAGACAGGAGAATCGCGAGTTCAAAGCCAGCCTCAGCAACAGCGAGGTGCTGAGCAACTCAGTGAAACCCTGTCTCTACATAAAACACAAAATAGGGCTGGGGATGTGGCTTAGTGGTCAAGTGCCCCTGAGTTCAATCTCCAGTACCAAAAAAAAAAAAAAAAAAGATAGTGTGTTCATCTACAACCAAAAGAATATTAAAAAAATAAAAGATATGGTGTCCATCTATAACTAAAATATATTTTTTAAGATATTTTAAAAAGGGCTGGGGCTGTAGCTCAGTGGTAGAGTGCTTGCCTCTCATGCATGAGTCACTGGGTTCGATCCTTAGCACCACATAAAAATAAATAAATGAAATAAAGATATTGCATCCATCTACAACTAAAAAAAATTTAAAAAATATTTAAAAAAAAGATCTGCTGGGCACCATTGTGTTCACCTATAATCTCAGCGGCTTGGGAGGCTGAGACTGGAGGATCACGAGTTCAGAGCCTGCCTCAGCAACTTAGGCCCTAAGCAACTCAGCAAGACTCTGTCTCTAAATAAAAAAATAAAAAAGGGCTAGGGATATGGCTCAATGGGTAAGTGCCCTGTGTTCAATCCCTGGTACCCCTCCACACACACGCACACACACACACAACACAAGATATCTACTAGTTTTGCTCATATTCCACCTTGTGTCAGGAGGGATTTGAAGAGTAATTCTTTTTTTTTTTGGTACTGGGGATTGAACTCAGGGGGACTCGACCACTGAGCCACATCCCCAGCGTTATGTTGTGTTTTATGTAGAGACAGGGTTTCTCTGAGTTGCTTAGCACCTTGCCCTTGCTGAGGCTGGCTTTGAACTCGCGATTCTCCTGTCTCAGCCTCCCAAAGTGCAGGGATTACAGGTGTGCGCCACTGCGCCCCGCTGAAGAATAATTCTTGGCTGGTGAGGAGAGAAATATTTTGTTCCTCACTGGGTTGATCTTTATTCCAAAGAATCATAGCTGAGGGGTTCCAATTTCATGCAGAAGCCATTAAAACCCAGGTCAGGGCTTGGATCACTTCAGAAGGTATGGCCTTGACAGAGTTGGTGGTTACTAGATTTTTCTGGTTCCCAGCCAGAAAGACTAGAAGTGACTCAAAATTAACATCAGCTTGGAAAGAGATGGCAAGGGAATGAATAATTCATACTACTTAGCAAAAAAAAAAAAAAAAGAGGCTAATAAAAAAGGTTTACTATTCCTGCCCCCAATAGTTTTCTTATGTTTGTATGGTATTGTTCTTAATAAAGGAAGCCAAGATGCTGGTTTAGAGAAACGCAGCATCCCTAATGGCAGTAGTTTTAACTATTAGCCCAGCAGTCAACTTTGAAACTTTTTCTTAAACTTAGAGAAATTCTGAATTTGGAAACATATCTATCTGAGCTCAGTGTTTTTGAAGAAAGGACTATGAATCAGTACATAAAAATCAGGCAAGTTTTTACAGAATCACATTTACCCTAAGATACATCCCTACCTTTTTCATATGCTTCTTGCAATCCACTAAATTAATTTTGCTATTTGGAATCTAGGAACTTGTGTCCTAGGTGTCAGTGGCCCTTTAGTGTCAAATAGGAATCAAAGTTTCATTCTATAACCCTTACCTGAGTTCTGAATGTGCTGAGTTAACTGAAAAGAACAGTCTAGTTTGTTATTCAATTTGTAGCATCTGATCTATTGGAGTTGCTACTCAGCCCTCAAGGGATCAAAAACACTTGGAAATGTTAGTAGAGGCAACTTCCAGTGGGAAAAGGAATCTAGGACCAAGGTAACTAGGGTACTTAGTCATGTCAACTCCAGGGGAAACAGTAGGCCTTGCTCTGTAGTCTTTCTCCTCAGGTTCTGGGACTTACGTTGATAGGTCCTTCCCCCTTTACAATGCCAGAGACAAGCAACTGCATTTTACACAGATGGTAGAGACCCTATTTGCCAGATTTACTAAAAAGACCATATCCAGTTTTGTTCTGTGTAATAAATATGAAGTGAATGTGCCAACAGTATTGTCTCTCTTCTTCACTCCTAAAATGCAGTTTTCTAGGCTCACCTTATTTTAAGGGCTTCAAGGTCAGTCAGCCCCATGAGGATTATTTGAGTTGAGAAAGTGAGAGCAGCTCAGTGATACCCAGGTGACCAACTGTCGCTGTTTATCCATTGTGGGAAGGTTGGGCAGGTAGTGGAAGGCAGGACTTTCCATTTTTAAACCAGGAATTCCCAGCAAACTGAAAATTTCAGGCTAAGACATGTTTTCTTTGTAGATATGAGGACATTTGAAAAAGTTTAAGGTTCAAGTGGAAGATCCTTGCCCCCTCCAAAAAAGAGAATCCAGTAAGGGAAAACATGAGTAAAAATCTGATTGGTAACGACAGAATTTTAAAAATCAGATTTATGAAATTAGGTCCTTTTGGGGAGAGAGATATTCAAAAATACGGTGATGAAAAAGATCCTCTCCTGTTATAAAACAGTGAAACTGCATGATAATGACAAAATGGAAGTTTTCAAAAACCAGAAAACACTAACTTCGAATACTCTAAGCAAAATCACTGTAAAAACTTCAGTTACCCAAACTGTGGAAAGAGTAGCATAATTCTGGGGACTGTTAGTTCAACTCTGAAAATTCACATTTTATCTGTGATGCTGCTGTTCTTCCTAACACATGTTTTGACTAAAAAGCCCACGATGAAATTTAACATGCTTTCTGTTTCTGCTTTACATACTGCTGATTTGAGTCCATGATACTGGTAAAAAAAAAAACACTGGAATTTGTCTACCAGCCAGCGTGTATGTTTGGTATAGACATCTCTTCACCCAAAGTGGTTGGCTTCTCTTCCATTAGGAATGAGACCAGAGCTGGACATGACATAACATACATTTTTAAGACTACTCATTCTCTTTTTAGAGCAATGTGTACAATGTGTAACTTGAAAAGGACACTAAGCTTTTTTTTAAGTTGTGGATGAACACAATACCTTTATTCATTCTTTTTTTTTTTTTTTTTTTTTTGGGGTACTGGGGATTGAACTCAGGGGTACTTGACCACTGAGCAACATCCCCAGCCCTATTTTGTGTTTTATGTACAGACAGGGTCTCACTGAGTTGCTTAGCGCCTTGCCATTGCACAGGCTGGCTTTGAACTCACGATTCTCCTGTCTCAGCCTCCCTAAGTGCTGGGATTACAGGCTTGAACCACCGCGCCCGGCTCCTTTATTCATTCTTATGTGGTGCTAAGGATTGGACCCATTGCTTCACGTGTGAGGTGAGCATTCTCCACTGAGCCATCACCCCAGCCCAACACTAAGCTTTTTTTTTTTTTTTTTTTTTGGT
>PVHX01004519.1:0-12376 GCA_004024805.1 Geosciurus inauris | reverse complement strand
TGTGCCACTGCGTCTGGCTAAGCTTTAATCCTTGTGAAGAAAAAAAAAAGGAAAAGAGAGGGGGAAAAGGATGTTGTAATGCATTACTGAGTCCCAGGAAAAGCCTGTTTTCCAGATCTGTTAACAGTTCAGAATGGAAGCTTACAACTTTGTAGTGTATGCTAGGGAAAATGATATAAGGAAATGATAAAAAAAAAAACAAAAAACAACTATTAAGTGTTGGGAAGTGAGCCACCATGATCTCCTACATTTATGGACAGTGTCACCTGATTGCATGTGACCAAAAATGACCAACGTCGTAGAATGTGGTACAAAAAACCAAAACGATATGGGTGAGCAGAGCCCAGGTACTCTAGGCAGAAATGCTGGGCACTTTTATCTGATCTCCTCTAATTAATCCTCAACAAAACTGAGGTAGACTGTGGTGGTCTTATTTAATAGATGAAAAAACAAGTGGAAACCACCCGGCAGGGTTATACTACTGCACCTATTTTTCCAATTCCATTGCTTCAAAGTATATTCACTATGTCATTTTCCCCAAAGTGTGAAATAAAGACTGCTGATGGTGAAAAGGAATTCGGCAGGGCATGGACACTGCCTCCCAGAAAATCAACTACAAGTCTTCTGTTGTGCTCAGGCCCCTATCTGGTGCAAGGAAGCAGTACCACTTTACATGTCACAAGGATCATGGAAAGACCCAATCAGATGCTATCCTGCATTGCTTTGCAAATTGAGTATATAAAATGCTTTAGTAGATATTATTAATAACTATTTAATATGTATAAATTTATATATACTTATATTTAATAGATATTATTGGTGCTGTAGGAAGAGCTTATTGTTTCTGTATTACAGACAAGAAAACAAAAGCCCAAAGATTCTAAAAGCTTGCTTGCTTTTAATTAGCTTTTTGAAGAACTTTATGAACTGTGGCAGCGAGGTAAATTACTGGTAGGCAGTGGTTAAAATTTCAATGCACCAATCACCCGAAGATCTGGTTAAAAGCAGTTTTTTGGGTTCCTTCCGTTCTTTGTGGTCTGTTTTAGTAAACTAAGGTTTGTGAATCTGTACTTGAAATGAGCTCCCAGGTGATGCTGATACTGCTGGTCCAAAGCCCATACTTTGATTATCCTTGACATTCCATGTAACTACTCACTCCAAGAGCCTGCACTTACTCATTACACTTGTGGCTAATCTGTGGACTAAATGATTTTTCTTTTTTGTTACCAGGAATCGAACTCAGGGGTACTTGACCACTGAGCCACATCCCTAGCCCTATTTTTTTGTATTTTATTTCGAGACAGGGTCTCATTGAGTTGCTTAGCGCCTCGCCATTGCTGAAGCTGGCATTGAACTCGCAATTCTTTTGTCTCAGCCTCCCAAATGGATTACAGGCGTGTGCCACTGTGCCTGGCTGGAAATGATTTTTAAAAGCACTGTGATTTCTTTTGTAGAAAACTTTTTGTTTTTTAAAAGTCAAGGTTGATCTCTATGAATTCTGAGTGAGATAATGCAGTCACTTAATGAGGGGGATGTGTTCTGAAAAATGCCTTAGGAGATTTCATGGTTGTACTACCGTAGTGTACTTATCTATACTGTAGGCAACTGTAACACATGGTAAATATTTGTGTATATATACACAGTAGAAAACGTACAGTAAAAATGAGCTGATAGGAATTTTTCAGCTCCATTTAATCTTATGGGACCATTTATGTGGTTAAAAAAATCCTTATACAGACCATGATAGTAAAAGGCAATTTTCAAAAAGTTATTTCCCTTTATTTATCCAGAAAAAGTTCACCTGGATTGATTTGTAATAGAGCACGTTCATGCATGAATGACCTCATACCATATCCTACCACCCTTTCTCTATTCTTTGAACATATTCTTTGTACATTCCACAGGGCCCAATTCTGGTCTAGACCCCTTTCTACTATAGTATATGATTTCTTCCTTTTTTTTTTTTTTAAATATTTATTTATTTTTTTTTTAGTTGTAGGTGGACAGAATATCTTTATTTTATTTTTATGTGGTGCTGAGGATCGAACCCAGTGCCTCACGCATGCTAGGCGAGCACGCTACCACTGCGCCATAACCCCAGCCCCTGATTTCTTCCTTTTTGAACTCTTGATAACCACCCAGGTAACATTTTATCCCCAATCGGTTCCTCTGATGGCCTAACTTAAGTCCTTCAGGTTTCTTTCTTTTTTTTGGCATCGGGGATTGAACTTGGGCACTTGACCACTGAGCCACACCCCCAGTCCTATTTTTTTTATATATATATATATATTTTTTTTTTTTTAATATTTTTTAGTTGTAGATAGACACAATGTCTTTATTTTATTGCTTTGTATGTGGTGCTGAGGATCGAACCCAGGACCTCACACATGCGAGGCAAGCACTCTACCGCTGAGCTACGATCCCAGCCCCCTATTTTATATTTTATTTAGACAGGATCTCATTGAGTTGCTTAGTGCCTCACTTGCTGAGGCTGACTTTGAACTTATAATCCTCCTGCCTCAGCCTCCCAAGCTGCTGGGATTATAGGAGTGTGCCACTGTGCTCGGCCACATTTTTATTCTTTACCAAGCAGTTTACTGGCAAGTGAGCAGCTTAGGTTTCTGAATAACTAGACATTATGTACAAGTGTGCCTCAAGAAAAAGGACAAATAAAATGCCAGACTCAAACTGCAGCTATGTCTTAACTTTTCTAGAGTACACTGTGGAAAGATTGATTGACAAAGGAACTATAAACCCAAGAATCACTCAAGTAACAAGAAACGAGAGGTCGAAATGACCAGACTTTTGTTGCCAGTGCTAGGACAGCAAACTTCCTAGGTCATATATGTCCAGTCCACAGTGTGTCACAAGAGAATATTCAGGCACTTGTCTAGCATTAGCTGATAGTTGTAAACATATTGCCAAGGTATGTCAAAAAAAGTTAAACTTGGTAATCCCAGCAAGTCAAGAGGCTGGACATGTGAGATCAGTTTGGGCAATTTAGCCAGACCCTGTCTCAAAATAAAATTTAAAAAATTAAAAGGGCTGGTGATGTAGCTCAGTTGTAGAATGCCCTGGGTTCAATCTCCGTTACTAATAAAATAAAACCCATGAGGAAAACAAAGAGGCCCAGGGGTTCCATTCTAAAAGCTCACACAGATGTTTCCACTGGCTGCAGCAGCCCAGTTGGGTGGCTCCATCCTCTATTCATCAGCTTCTTCATGCTCTGGGAAAGAATGGTGCCAACAGTTACACTGAACCCTCCTAGAAAATACCTGATGAATTAGAGGACTACCAGGAAAAAATGGGTAAGGCAGCTGGGTGTGGTGGCGCTTGCCTGTAATCCTAGCACTGAGACAGGAGGATCGTGAGTTCCAAGCCAGCCTCAGCAACGGCAAGGTACTAAGCAACTTGGTGAGACCTTGTCTCTACAAAAAACACAAAATAGGGCTGGGGATGTGGCTCAGTGGTCAAGTGCCCCTGAGTTCAATCCCTGGCACAAAAAATCAATCAATAAACTGGTAAGGCAAAATGGGATCTGTTTTTATCTTTGAAACTTGTGATCTGGATTGTTACTGCCTGGTGCCTCTTCAGGGCTTAATACTACTCTTCAGGTACCCTGAATAGGAGACTGATTTTCTTTTTTTGGTACTGGGTATTGAACTCAGGGGTACGACCACTAAATCACATCCCCAGCCCTATTTTGTGTTTTATGTAGAGACAGGGTCTCATCGAGTTGCTTAGTGCTTTGCCGTTGCTGAGGCTGGCTTTGAACTTGCAATTCTCCTCTCAGCCTCCCAAAGTGCTGGGATTACAGGTGTGCACCACTGTGCCCGGCTTAGGAGACTGACTTTATTTTTTATTTTGGTACTGGGGATTGAACTCAGAGGTACTCGACCACTGAGCCACATCCCCAGCCCTATTTTGTGTTGTATGTAGACAGGGTCTCACTGAGTTGCTTAGCGCCTCGCCATTGCTGAGGCTGGCTTTGAACTTGCGATTCTCCTGTCTCAGACTCCCAAAGTGCTGGGATTACAGGTGTGTGCCACGGCGCTCGGCTAGGAGACTGATCTTTTTTTTTTTTATTTTTTTTTTAGTTATAGATGGACACAATGTCTTTATTTTATTGGTTCGTATGTGGTGCTGAGGATCGAACCCAGGGCCTCACGCATGCGAGGCAAGCACTCTACCGCTGAGCTACAATCCCAGCCCGGAGACTGATCTTAATAGCTGTAAATGATGTATACAACGCTGGGAGTCTGCATCCTGCACAAAATAGAAGGGCAGAAGCATGAGAGGACCCTGTCCTTGCTGGTGGAACTAACACAATTTCTGGTTTTCAACTTTGGTCTCAAACAGCTGCTTTTCTGTATGATTCACAATCTGTTCTTAGAGTTTATATTTTTAAAAACTACCAAAGACATTCTTTATCTGTAAATTAAAACCTACTCTCACTGACCAAAATAGCTGCTAGTTGTTTGGTTTGTTGTAGCTGACCACCAAAAGCAGACGCTGCAAATCTCTTAATTCTTCCATACACTTCTAGTATTTCAATGAAATTATTTTGGTCCAGAATTGACATGTATTTTCTGTGTTGCAAACACAGGTTAAATGGCTTTGCATACTCTTTTCATTATTTCGTGCGGTTTTTGCATGACCATCAAAAAAGTATTGAATAGTTTTTAAAGAAAATTTACACTGGGGCTGGGATTGTAGCTCAGCAGTAGAGCGCTTGCCTCGCATGCGTGAGGCCCTGGGTTCGATCCTCAGCACCACATACAAGGCAATAAAATAAAGACATTGTGTCCATCTACAATTAAAAAAAATATATTAAAAAAAAAATTTACACTGGATAAACAAATTACATTGAAGTGTAATAAAGTGATAATGTCTAGTATGCACAAGGCCCTGGGTTCAATCCCCAGGCATGGGGATAAGAAAAAAACTTAAATAAAAACTTAAAGACAGGGAAAAATCAGGGTCTAAACCCTGCTGTCAGGTCCCCAAATAAAAGTAGGCCAGTGGTTCTCCGGCAGGGACTTAGGAGAGTGAGAAATGGGGAGTGAATGCTAATGGGTATAGGATTTTATTCTGAGGTGAAAATGATCTGAAACTAAGGCAATGTGATAGTTGCACAACTTTCAACACATCAGAAACCACTACACTGTGCACTCTACAAGGGTGAATTTATAGTGTGGTATTATAACTAAGTAAGAAATAGAAATGCAAACAAAAGCAATGCAAAAAGTTACTCCCTCCAAAATGGGCAATATAGGAGGAAGTACCAACAGGTTCAAAACTGGATCCTTCCTTTTTTTTTTTTAAAGAACAAACCCTGATTAATAAAAGAGTTGGATCCAGTATCCTGTTCCGTGCCCCCAGCTTAAAATCCTTTTGACTTGGAGTTATCTGAAACAGAAGGATGTGTCAAAAACTCCCAAATGAAAACTTGTTTGGAGAGTAGCTCAAAAGCTGTTTTTGGATTTAATTGTTGCAAATGGCCTAGATGCATGTTGAAATAGGAAGACAAAAAACAAATAAAAGATGTGCCAGAATAATAAGGAACAGACACTTGGTGAGGCAGGATGCTCTGCAGCATGTTAACCTCTAGCTTTGTTTCCATAAAGAACATGAGCTCCAGGAGACCAGAGGGCTACAGCACTGTCACACCTGCACACACAGTAGATCTACTTTTTTATTTCTATTTTTTTAAGGCTAGGGATTGAACCCAGGGCTTCATCCACGCTAAATATGGATTTGGCCACTGAGTATGCTAAGTATGGGTTTGACCCTCTACCCTCTAAGTATTTGTTGAATAAAACTAGTACACGCTGCAGCTGTGACTAACTTACTGGTCTGTGAAAGAATGTACAAAGAGTTTATTTTGAAAACTGGCATCATGTTCCTTTGCCTGAAATGACCAAATTTTCAATTAAGTTACAATGTAGCCATATGTTAACTGGCTTGAATACAAGCATAGATACCTAAATCAATTACAAGAGTACTGTACCTGCAAAAAAGAACTTTTGCTATATCTTGAAGGAGCACAGGCTGACAATGCTGGCATCGTTGCTATTTCTTTAAAACAGAACCCACCAAACCCTGCCTTCCAGCAAGAAGACAGAAGGAGGGAACACTAATGACAATACTTCGCAGTTCAGTTGGCCTCAGTAGGGCGCAATGATCTCCCTTTGCCAAAATTTGGCCACATCTGATCTTATCAAGCATTCCCTGTATACAGCAACAAGATACATAAAGGTTCTCTGTAAGCTCCTCATCACTCTACCTGGTACAGGTGAGATTTCAAATATTGTTACTGTACTATGGATGTTTATATCTTTAAGATATTTTCTTTTCTTTCCCCCCAAAAGTATTTCTTTCCTCCACTTCTAACATTTGTCTATATCTAAAATATTATGAATAGGCCATCTCTCCTACCTGAAAGTCCTTCCATGTTAGACCCCTGCAAATGACAGTCTCCCAAGAGGAAGTTGCCAGCTGCCTCCCCCAACTCTTTAGCCCTCAACCCCAATGAGTGCTGTAATAATCTTCTAAAAACCTGTTGCTCAGGAGATTCTCGCGTTAGAACTCTTCTGGAGGCGGTTACAACTTGGTATATCCTAGACCTGGACTGCTGCTTCCATTTGAGGGTTCCCAGGCAGTGCCTGCATCCAGATTCCAAATAGCTTCTCAGGCCTCATCTTTTATGGCAGCTATTGCCACAAGCCTGCCAAGAGACTTTCCAGACTCAATTCTTTACCACTCAGGAATGGTCTCAGTGGGCTTATATAGAAAGAATCTGTATTGTATTCAACTACACTGAAGAAAAACCTTTTATTGCTATGGAAAATTTTGTTCTTGTGTTTTGCAAGTCTTGCCAAGTCTTACTCTGGATGTTTCTTTTTAGATGGAAGCTGACAGAAATCTCTCTTTATCCAGATACAAAATACAAAGAATGTTTATTTGGAAGCAGCCCTGCTTTCTTTATAAATAGGCCCACACAGGGACTCACAGTTGGCTTTATACTCACCAGTATGGCCTGGATGAAGAAGGAGCTGGGGAGCAATGTCATCTCTGACACATGGTACTAGTTTGGTTTTATAACCCACCCCCATGAAAAAGCATAACTTAGCTTTGTTCCCCCATCATTCTTCAGAACATATCTTTGCATTTCTTAAATATTCCAGACAACTGAGAAGAGATTTTAAATTCGGTGGTAGTGGTAGTCTCAAAGTGAATTAGTACTGTGATACACAGTGGGGTATTTGTCATTTTAAAAGTCACCTTGGGTTTGCTTTTACTCAAAATGTATCTCTAGCTGGAGTTGCAAAGTTTTCCCTGGACTCCCACAAGAGCATCCCCACCCAAACACAAATGCCCTCCCTACCCACAAAATAGCTTTCATTTGTGGACTAAAGAGAGACATACACACCAGCACACACACGTACACACACAACAGTCCTCAGGAATTATTTGGATTAGACAATGCAATAGCCAGACAGCACCTCCCAGGGATGGGCACACATGCAGCAGCTGTCAAAAGGAGAAGTCACTTTACTTTCATTTAAACTTGCAATGTTTGTCTTTATTTTGTTCTTTATATTTTGAAAGTGAAAAGAAATAGTATTGAGTCAATTTCTTTTTTTTTTTAAATATTTGTTCTATGTATTTACAAGCCTTAAAGTTGCTCTAAAGATTTCAAAAGTATTAAGAGTACTTTTTCCAGGGTAGCACTTTTTGTCTGAACAATTCTTGGAGTTCTGTGGTCCATAGCATTTCCTTCTGTTCCAAGGTTATGTATGTTTTGATTACTATTGTGATTTTTTAAAAAAATTTTCTGAAGCAAGCTGAGAGGCAGGCAGAAAGATTTGATGCCCGAAAAAAAGAAAAAAGAGAAAGAAGGAGAGAGAGAGAGAGAGAGAGAAAGAGAGAGAGAGAGAGAGATCTTTCTTACCTTGTTCACCCCAAACCTTCTCAAATCTGGACTAACTACTATGCCTTAAAACAAACGTGAGGTGCATATGAAGGGAAGGGACATTTATTTCTCTGCTTTTCTATTATACAAGTTGTTTACAGAAACTGCAAATTAAAAAATTACACACTGGCATTTGCAGTCCTTAAAATAAATTAAAAGTTCTCAACTTTTTTTTTTTTTTTTTTGCTAAATGTGTTTTTAAGTATGAGTCCTCATTTAAAAAGAAAAGATTAAAACAGAAAATATTTTCTATAAATAATACATGTATTTTGGTTTTAGTGCTCCCGCCCTCAGGTTGGAAGTTTACTTGTTTCCAGTACCTTTTTCCTCCATGATCACCTTTTTTCTCTTTCCCCTCTCCCACTCGTGCACACGTGGGGATTTCTGCGAGAATTGGCCTTGCTGCACTGTGATTGGCGAAGACGTGAAACTTTTTAAAAAAATACTTAAATTGTTTCTTTTGTTTCGTTTTGTGTATTTGAAGTTTTAGTTATCCTCAGACTCCTCTTCTGCTTCCCGCAGCCATGTGAAAAATGCAGTGACAGATTTCAGGGCCACGCCCTTCCCATTCTGCTCTGCAGGGTCCTTGCTGCTCTCCCATTTGTAGAAGGCATCCTCAGAGATAACCTCCTCGTCATACAGGCAATCAAAAAACATTCGTAGCAAATCTGTAAGAGTTTGAAAATAAGCCATTAGTTTTGGGACACTGCAGATCTGAAGAAGAGCAATGAATGAATGAAAGCACATTCATTCTCCCAGAAAAGAGCATCAACAACTACCATCATACTCACTGTTGACAGTGTACCAGGACAGCTGGGCTAGGGATGCAGTTCAGTGAGGAAGAGCCCAGGTTCAGCCCCAGCCCAACAAACAACAACAAAGAATATCAACCCTACACAACTGCTTATCCAACAAGAAGCAAAAGACCATTTAAGCAGCCTAAATTATTTTTTATTCCTACTATTTTATTCAATTCGAACTATTTTCTAATATTGGGAACGCTGTTTCATTTTACTAAGTTCTCAGTCTAAACATATTGAAAAATAAGAGTACTTATTACTTTTCAAAAATTTTTCCTTTTTTAAAAACTTTTTTCCTTATAGATTTTTTTCATTTTTTGAAAGTCTATAGTATAATTTTAACAAATATTATAGGGAAAAGGCAGGGCATACTCTTTCCCCCTTCAAATGTGTTTTAAAAGTGAAAAGAGTGATCATTCATATGAAAAATATGGGCAAAAGCTATCTCAGATGGATTTTATCCAGTGAAAATAAGTCATTTGTTGTTTTAAATGTCCAAACTGAGTAATTTTAATTCTCTGTATTGCTCAGAGTGGAAACTTATTGTGGTGCAGGCCTGTAATCCCATTGGTTTGGGAAGAAGCTGAGGCAGGATGATCACAAGTTCAAGGACAGTCTCAGAAACTCAGTGAGACCCTGTCTCTAAATAAAAATTAAAAAGGGGCCTGGGGTTGTAGCCTAGTGGTAGAGTGCTTGCCTAGCATGTATGAGGCACTGGGTTCAATCCTCAGCACCACATTAAAAATTAAAACAAAATAAAGGCATTATGTCCACCTGCAACTTAAAAAAACAAAACAACTAAAACTCAAAGAAACAAACTTAAAAAGGCCTGAGGATGTGGCTCAGTGGTTAAGTGCCCCTGGGTTCAATTCCTGGTACCAAAAAAAAAAAAAAGAGAGAAGAGGGAAAGAAAGTTGACAGAGGCATTAAGCCCCAATAAAAATTATATTTATGTATTTTTTTTTAATTTTTAAAAATTTTTTATTTTTTTAGCTGTAGATGGACACAATATCTTTATTTTATTGCTTTGTACGTGGTACTGAGGATCGAACCCAGGGCCTCACGCATGCGAGGCAAGTGCTCTACCACTGAGCCACAACTCCAGCCCTAAACTAGTTTTCTTATTGGCATCTTTTTTTTCTTCCCTTTTTTGGGTATCAAGAATTGAACCGAGGGGCACTAAACCATGAGCCACATCCCCAGCCCTCTTTTATATTTTACTTAGAGAGATAGGGTCTTGCTGAGTTGCTTAGGACCTCCAAGCTGCTGAGGCTGACTCTGAACTCACGATCCTCTTGCTTTAGCCTCCCGAGCAGCTGGGATTATAGGCATTCACCACTGTGCCAGGCTCTTACTGACATTTTCTCATGTAAGTCTTCAAGAAATTCAATTTGAAGCCAATTGCAGTGGCATGTGCCTGTAGTCACAGCAACTTGGGAGGCCGAGGCAGGAGGATTGCTTGAGCCCAGGAATAACAGTGAGACCGTGTCTCTAAAAACAAAACAAAACAAATAATCAACATCAGATATGTTAAAGATGTTGGCTGAGTTTTTGTTAGTAGTTAGTGATTCTTCTATTGTCCATCTTCCAATCCTCACTCACCTCGTAATTCTTGGTCTGGATAAGTGTCTCCCACTAGTTTGGTTAATTATAATAACATGAGGTTAACTTACTGGCAGGTTGATCAAGTTTTACTATGGATGCTTGTAGTGCATAAAGTGCTTGCAGTTCCTTCTCTGTATCTGAGTCTAGGTACTTGAGTAAGATCGGCACTCTCTGCTTGATAACAGCAGTGTCCACTCTGAAGGTAGAGCAGTCAGCTAGAGGTAATAGAAGAACTAGGCATTACATTTAAGGAGTTAACACACAGAACCACACTCAGTTTTCTGACTAGAGTACCCAAAGGGCTTTGCACAGAAAGAAGAGGTAAGGGGCTCTAAGACAAGATTCTGAAATCCAAATGCTGTAACATTTTTAATGGGATAGTCTCTCAGAAATAATAAAAAACATGGAGGAGAGATGCATTTTGAATTCTGGTTTCCCTCAAGAATAGTGCACCCAATTATTTATCGTTAATTATAATCAAACAGTGACAGTGATTTTACAACATCCTACAAAAGCAACATTAATCAAATGTCTCACCATGAAAAAGATACAAAATGGATATATTAATTAGCTTGATTTAATCATTCCACACTGTAGACAAACTGCTCTAGTTTGGGTATGGAGTGTGCCCCAAAGTCGCATGTGTTCAAGGCTCGGCTGCCAGCCTGTAGGGCTATTGGGAGGTGGTGGAAACACGAGGCGGTGGTTCCTAGTGGAAGAAGTTACGCTATGTGGGGGCATGCCCTTAAAGGGCACATGGGGAGCCTACACCCTTCTCTTTCTATGCTTCCAGCCACCATGAAGTGAGTAGCTTTGCTTCATCTGTGCTCCCCTCCATGATGCTGTGCCTCATTACAGGCCCAAACAAATGGAGCCAAGCAAACAACTCTATAACCAGGAGGCAAATAAACCTTTCCTCTTAGGTGGATTATTTTTTTCAGGTATTTTGTCACACTGGTGGAAAATTAACACATCAAAACATCATAATGTTCTCCATAAAAGTATGTAATTATGATTTGGTAATAAAATAATATTAAAAAACAGGAATTCAAGTGAGTGCTTTAAAAAAGCAACATTAAAAATGGAAATGTTGGGGGGCACTGTGGATATAGTTCAGTGGTAGGGTGCTTGCCTAGCATGCACAAGGTTGGCCCTAGCACTACACACATGCGCATATACACACAGACAAAAGAAAAAAAAAAAAGAAAAGGAAATTAAGGTGGCAGTTCATGCAAATCTTTCCAGAAGGATACAAAAGTCGAGACCATTTTATTATTCCTAGGAGGAAAAGGACTGGTATGACAGTGGAGGAAAAACCAACCAAACAAAAAAACCAAACCTTTCAATCTATGCCTTTTGAGATAAAAGCAAGATAAAAAGGGGCTGAGGAAAGCATCCTCAGTGCCAAGAAGCATGATGTTTTCTATTCTCTGTTGAAGTTATCATGGGATACAATTTAGGATTTAGGGGAATTTTTTGGTGCTGGGGACTGAACCTGGGGCCTCACATATGCAAGGCAAGTGCTCAACACTGAGCCAAATCCTCAGCTTTCAATCTGTTTGTTTTTTTTTTTTAAATATTTTTAGTTATAGATGGCATGTACCTGAATTTTATTTATTTAGGTTTTTTATGCGGTGCTGGGGATCGAGCCTGTGTCTCAAGCGTGCTGGGCAAGTGCTCTACCATTAAGCCATAACTCCAGCCCCCAATCTGGTTTTTTGGTTTTTTTTTTTGTTTTTTTGGTACCGGGGATTGAACTCAGGGGCACTCAACCACTGAGCCATATCCCCAGCCCTATTTTTTTTTTTTTTTGGCACCAGGGACTGAACTCAGGGGCACTCGACCACTGAGCCACATCCCCAGCCCTATTTTGTGTTTTATGTAGAGACAGGGTCTCACTGAGTTGCTTAGTGCCTCGCCATTGCTGAGGCTGGCTTTGAACTCGCAATCCTCCTGTCTCAGCCTCCCTAAGTGCTGGGATTACAAGCGTGAGCCA